>JADBJO010006659.1:125000-129286 GCA_016801955.1 Conus betulinus | reverse complement strand
TCGCTCTCTGTCGCCCTTCCCTGCACTCCTTTCGCTCCTTCGTCTCTCTCTCTCTCTCTCTCTCTCTCTCTCTCTCTCTCTCTCTCTCTCTCTCTCTCTCTCATTTCTTTTTTTTTTTTTTTTTTTTTTTTTTTTTTTTTGTATCGTATTGTAGTTCTAGTCACTTTTTGCATGCTTCTTTTGCCTTATCTTATGTTGACCCTATTCAGGGCGAGGACTGGATGTAAAAAAGCACATCAGTGCTTATCTATTATCTCGTAAATAAAGAATTTGTCGGCAAGGGACCAAGCTCAAAGCGCTTTACAATCCACACTGGTTTACACAACGGGCTGCCTACCTGGGTGGTGCCGGCTAAAGAGCTGCCAGCTGGCGCTTCATTCAGTCGTTCCCGTGTCATCCAGTCCATATCATTCAAGATCGTTCACTCAGTTTCCTTACTCCTTCCTTCTTTCCATGTCTTACGATGGGGTGCATGCTATGTTTAACGTGCCATCCATACCAACGGCCAAACTGGCCTTCTCTTCCGAAAGCTGGCGATGGGAGTTTTACGTGTGTGCAACATCAGTGATAGTAACAGAACTAGCAACAACAGCTGAGACCGTTGTTATAGAAATAGTCAGAAGAGAGAAAGAAAAAGAGGGTGAGGAAGACGACGAAAAAAGGAAAAGGCAAGGGAGAACTGGCAGCAATTCAGTTGTAGCAGCAGTGACAGTAGTAATAAGAGCAGGTATAGTAATAATAACAGCAGCAGCGGTTGTATCACAGCCAGCAGCAGCAGCAGCAGCAGCCGCAGCAATAATAGTAGTAGCATTAGCAGCAGTGGTAGTAGCAGCATCCGTAGGAGTAACAGGGGCAGCTGTAGCAGCAGCAATAGTAGCAGTAGCAACAGCAGTGGTAATAGCAGCAATAGAACTACCTTCAGTACTAGCAGCAGTGGCAACAGCATCAGCGGTAGTAGTAGCAGTAGCAGCAGCAGTAGCAGTAACAGTGGTAGCAGTAGTAGCAGCAGCAGCAGTAGAAGCAGTGGCAGCAGCAGTAGCAGCAGCAGAATCAATAGTAGTTGCAGTAGTAGCAGCAGCAGCAACAGTGGTTGTAGCAGCAGTAGAAGTAGCAGGGGAAGCAGAAGCAGCAGCCATTGCAATAGAAACAACATCAGCAGTAGCAGCAAAGCAACAACAGTAGCAGCACCCCGCCGACAAGAGCTCTCTAAAAATCCCTTTCTGGGCTTTTCAGCTGACTCTAGGAGCTACCCATAAGCTTGATTCCATGTGTCGGTGCCAGATGTTTTGCGGCCGTTCCACACCCCACTTTCGCTGCCTTTGGAGTTCCAGGTCAAGGGTTTGACTGGTGATGGGGGGTCACAGGCTGACGGGGTGTTATGACCACTCCATCTTTTGATGTCTGCTGACGATTTCGTTCACCACTGATAGCTGAATTGTTCTCTGCTGGAGGTCTTTGTTGTTGTACTACAGACCCCATCGGATCTGCAGAATTCCTCTTAAAATGATGTTAACCGTGGCCTGCACTTTGTTCATGGTGATTACTGTTGTCCTCGTTTCTGATCAGTGCAATTAGTTTGATGTTGCAGTTGAACAGCCTGACATTGGTCTGTACTCAGCAGCAGCAATAGATGCAAGAATGCACGAATCAATCAAATCTATAATGTGAAAGAAGCCCTGGGATGGTATAGGAATACATCAAATTTGCATTTCATCACCAGCCGCCGTGGTGAAGTGGTTAGCCTCGCGGACTCCCGGCTGTGAGGTCGTAGGTTCGAATCCCATCAGAGCCATGTGGGTTTTTTCTGCCCCGACCGGCTCCTACCCAGAGTTGAGTTTGCTGCGGACTCAGTTGGGAAGACTGGGACCACACAGTCGAGTTTCATCCACATAATGGATGCGTTTCTGAGAGTGTTGCTCAAATTCCTGACCAACACTGCAGGTGCCTGTATCTCTCGGGCCTGGTTGATGCCGGGATACATTATGAAAGGAAGCGTAGAGTACAGCCCTGTCATGTAGTCTCAGACCAAAATGGAAATCCGTAGCATCATCTTAATCATCCTCATTCTCATTGATCAGCATAAAAAAGTCACAAATTTTGTGGCCCTTCACGCCCTGCTCCCATGGTGACCTCAATTTCGATGTCCTCTCCACGTCTGTGACCTTGGTTTGGTGCCGCTGGACGGACGTGGTGGCGCCCTATGGAGGGAGAGCTCACTCACGCCGGCTCCGCGACTAAGCAATTATTGTCGTCAGTAGGGGGGGGCTTAGTAGGTGGTGTCCTGCGTATGTTAGATCAGAAAACAGGCACCACTGAACACCACCGAAGTGACTCGACAGCAGTGCAGAGTCTCCTCCGGTGGGTTGCCTCTCTTGACGACTTGACACTGACTGCTCCCTGTGAATTGCTGGTGCCGGAGCTGCGGCGGGGCCGACCGGACTGTGGCTGTGGACGGGTGTGTCGGAATGAGCGGCGTGGGTGCACTGCGTCTGAGGTGGCTCGGAGGTTGGGACAGCAAAAGAAAAAAAAAATTGCATTTCATCTGACGGAACTGAAACAGAGCACAGAGATAGGAAAATATCTCGATTGGATTTAAGCCACTGTAAATAAATCTGTGTCTCATGTGTTGTTTTCTTTTTTCAGTTCAGCGGGTGCAGTGTTTATTTGTCTAAAGACAAAAGTAGCGCAATTGTAACATAATATTAGTAACAATCCAGACTTTGTTTATCATACAGATAATTTTAGTTGGAGGACAAATACGCGCGCGCGCGCGCGCGCGCGCGTGCGTATGTGTGTGTGTGTGTGTGTGTGTGTGTGTGTGTGTTGTGTGTGTGTGTGTGTGTGTGTGTGTGTGTGTGTGTGTGTGTGTGGTGTGTGTGCGTGAGAGAGAGAGAGAGAGAGAGAGAGAGAGAGAGAGAGAGAGAGAGAGAGAGAGAGAGAGAGAGAGATCTGTTATTCGATACGAAATTGCGAGAATAGTATTCGTCCGGATGACTCATGTTGTCAGTAATCTATTGACATATGCAGAGGTAGACAGACAGAATTCACGGACAGGCAGACAAAGAGGAACACAGGATATACCGACAGAGAAATGGGCAGCAGTATGACTTCGTTACGGAGGCGGGAGGCGGGAAAATGAGAAGGAGGGAGTGATGGCTGTGGTGGTGGTGGTGGTGGTGGTGGTGGCAAGGAGTCTCTAAGGGGAACAACTGTCGTCCATTGTTTGGCTTCTTTTGACAAGACATACATATGATGTCCCTTGGAAGTCGTGTACGAGATAAGCGCAGCTGTTTTTTTGTTTTTGTTTGTTTGGTTTGGTTGGGGTTTTTTTCCTCAGGGAAACAACGGGGTCTTTGAGAAAACATGCCTCTTTGGATGAAAGACTCCTAGGAGCAATAGAGTGTCAGCTTGATAAACGGATGCAAAGAAGAACAACCGGTTGTTATCGTCCAAGGCTGATAATCTGTCGTGACTGGTTCTCGTAATCATGCTCTTCCACAGCCCTGCTGGACTGGTCAGTGGGAGTTATGGGACTTGCAGCAGAATGAAAAGCCCTGACAGTCCAACGTCTTTTCGAAGAATACTGGATAAAGATTGTTAAGTTACCTCCAAACGGAGAAAAATTACTGTGACGGTCAAACCGTTACTGTAAAGCCGTCATAGGCTGCTCAGAGATCATCACTGAAAGTGTAACACACACACACACACACACACACACACACACACACACACACACACACACACACACACACACACACACACCCACACACAAAACAAAATTTTAAAAAAATACTACCGTGGTGGCTTCGTGCCATTCTACTGTGTCAGAAAACTAGGCGGGGATTTATAACACGATTTGAAAAGGATTAAATAGTGCGACAATCCAAGACCTCTCTACAGCCGTTCAAATCTGGCCAGAGAATTTGAAAAAGACGGCGTACTGTGAGAGCCATATAAAACCTGTTCAGAGGTTACAACAGAATTTTTTTTTTTTTTTGGTTTTGTAAGCGACAACATGCTGTGACAGTCTAAAGTTTGTCCTCAGCAATAAAAAATTAATTGGGCAAAAACAATTTTGGAAAACATCTACATCAACAGCGTGTCTGTCAGCCAATAGGGTGGTGGTACTTGCAGAATATGGCAAAGAAGATGTCAATATCATCTATTTTCTGTACCTCGAAGATTGATAAGAAGGAAATAATACATCACACAAAGAACATGACAAACATAAGCCTAGATATCTTTTTTTAAGATAACGGATTCAAATCGGCTTTTTTTTCTTAAGC
>JADBJO010006659.1:102500-115000 GCA_016801955.1 Conus betulinus | reverse complement strand
ACAGATTTTTTTGTTGTAAGCCCACTGGGAGGCTTGTTGTGTTGTCACAGATGTATTATGTGGGGAAAGTACTGTTGCTAATGTGGATGGACGAACTGATAGTGATGTTAAGTAGTCGGTCTCATCAGGTCGCCCCAGTGTTACAGAAACGCATGCGCGGTGGCGTCTAAACGCTGAACATGAACACATAAACAGACAAATTTCCTCGACTCTGAACGATTAAAATCGATGATGTGATATACGTTTGTCGTAAACAAAGGTTTGATAAACCATTTTGAATGCTGTTGTAGAAATACTGGTCTTTGAAAAAAAAAAATCCCCACAAATCTGTGGCATGGGTGCTCAATATACTTTAAAAGGGACCTAAATCTGCTTACTATTATGACTGTTATTGTGAGACCTTTATGGTGTGAATGAACCTCTCAGGATGAGGACGGGCAAAGGGCGGTTGGGATATAAATCAGGAGGACAGAGGCATGCAAATCTTGTTTGCATGATCAAAATCTAATTATCCGATGAGCTCGAACGCCTTGTTCTGCTTAGCGAGCTGTTATCTTGAGTCTCTCCCATACAGCACTGTAAGTGCATAGATAACGTAAACAATCCCAAAGGAACGAGGCGTGTTGAAACTTGAGCCATGTGATGATGATCCCGGTTCCAGTCCCCATCTCTTATCAATGGAAGTTGGTTCCTGTCAGTTATTGTGTAATGATCAACATACGTTGTAATTTGATCAGAATACAGAAAGAAGATATCTCAATGATTTAAACAAAAGCCCCCTGGCACGTTCAAGCCTCTGACAACATTCATCCAGCTGCCGTAACTATGGACAGCCGACCAGCACTATGCGCCGAACACCGGTGTCTGCAACTTCACCCGACATTCACTGTACGATCAGTTCAAGGGATACAACTCTTGACTCAGCATAGACAAGAAGATTAACCCTCTTGAAAAGCAGTCCTCACTGGGGCACGATTATCGATAGTGGGACGCAGTTCCGATCTATCGCATTGTATCATATGATTGGTCACAACTGTCGCTGATTTAATACTAATATGTTAACATTTGTGATCGTAATCCTTACATTGGTGACTGAGGATGATAGAATAGAATCTTCTCACCGCTTCATTTTTTTAAGTAGACCTACTTTGGTCAGAATGGCGTTCTCGGTTGGACAACGTTTCTGTTGGTTACAGTACTATGAACTGGAAACAAAAAAGTATCGACGCTCCCATTTGGTAGAGAGAGGCTGAATGACAGAATTGAAATCGTTAGCAGAGGAACACTTAGAGCATAACGCTGAAAACCTGTTCACAAAGTTTCAGATAGTTTAGCTTAAACATCAGACTCGATCTTCAGAACTGTTCTTTCAGAAATACATACCAGAATGAGGGTAGCATTGAAGAAATGAAACAAGTAGCTGCAGACTGTGATTCTGCTGTTGAGAACAACGAGATCAAAATGTTAACTTATCTCTAGCTGCAAACCAAGCGGAGTTCGTGAGGAAAGAACTCATTTATGAAGTATGACTCTCACCGATCTTCTCTATTTTTGCACGTACACCTGAACTGGTTGAAACTTATTTTAGGGTGATAAAAATTCTGACCATACTCCAAACGCTGTCTAACTTTAGACCTGTGGTCGTGCTCCTGGCAAAAAGCGGAGGACGGATCGAGTCTAGTCTACTCTTTCTACCAATAGACCAAAACCTCATTATCCTGCTATTTCATCTGGCACTACAGCATCATCATCATCGTCAATTTGGAATTTTTGCCATAGAACAAGTTCTGAAGGACAGTGCCATAACTGTGGTCTCATGAATGGTTGCATGATGACATTCGAAGAAACAGCTGTGGATTCGATCAGTTATACAGAAAATGTGGGGGGGGAGAGATAATCATAGTGCCATTTCTGCAAAATGGATCCTAACGTGCAAAATACGAATTCCAGATTCTCGCCGCGCCGTTTTTGAACGCCACTTACAAAATGAAGACTAAGTCAACACAGGCAAAGAATTCCAATGTATTTACGTAAGACACAGTTGCCACATTTTTAAATCGTTCTCAATGGATAACCAGTATACTAACACTGGAGCAAGCTTCATTCTCTTTCTGCATGAAATCGTCTCTCATTCACGGAAACAACTGTTTTACAACTATTTCAGTCATAGGTATTTGTGTATGGTTAGAAAAAAATTCAGTACCTATTCTTGGATGTTTAGAAACAGTTTCATGACAACACACTTGTTTTTAGATATAAGACTTGTCATCAAACTTGATTCTATTTCAAGTAATATACTTATTTATATGTTCAGCTCTCCTTGGTAGAAACTGCTTTCAATGTTCTGATCATCATACAGTTTGCTTTAACATTTACTACAATTTGCGAACTATATCACAAGGCATTATTTTTTTTGACAGTACGTAAACACATAATTGTTGTTTTAACTTTAACCAGATTTTTTGTAATAATTGAAACACTTCAGCAAATTTCAATCACAGATCCACGGCCTTTAACATTTTGTGACACATTCGGACAGGGGACGGCTGGAATAGTTTGATCAGTACTGATCATTCAGCCAAGGTTGGTCACGTTAGCGCGCATGCAGTTTCAGGAAATTGGCCCGATCATGTTTATAACGTACGCGCGCGCGCGCATACCCACACACATACACACACAAACACGCACGCACGCACGCACGCACGCACGCACGCACACACACACACACACACACACACACACACACACACACACACACACACACACACACACACACACACACACACACACACACCAACACACCACGCACACGCATGCACGCACGCACACGCGCACACACACACACACACACACACACACACACACACACACACACACACACACACACACACGCACGCACGCACGCACGCACACACATGAACAACCGCAACAGGGTGATTTACATAGACTAGCTTTGTTACACATGTGAGTCAAGAAAATCGAAATCAATGTGTATACATTCGTTTTCACATATGTTCGTACGCACATACACGACTGCATTCGTAAAACGCAAACATCTATCAACAAAGTTGGGAATGTTGCCTTGTTCCCAAACAAATCAAAACTATCACTCCTTCTCCCTCCTCCCTCCCCCCCCCCCCCCCCCCCCCCCTTCCCAGTGTTGAAAAACTGAACGTTTGAGCATCTAAATAAAACAAAAAAAAGTGTGTGTGTGTGTGTGTGGGGGGGGGGGGGGGGGGGGGGGGGACACAAAAAGCTTTGGCCATCTAAATGAACTATGTACGTCTCGTTGGTTGTTTTTTACTTGTGTTTGCTTGTGCTAGTTATATGGAAAGGTTCTAAACTCCATTATCAACTCGAATGTGGTTTCAAACCAGTCCCTTGATGGAGACCATCTAACAGGAAAGAACGAGCCAAGTGATCCACCTTGGATCATTTCGCCTGTTACCCAGGACCAGCCAGAGCACAGCATTCGCTTAAATGCCAAGGATGACGAATAACGACTCTTTCTGGGTTCTGAAAAAAAGGGAATTTTTTTTTTTTTAGAACGGAGACTTCCATCAAGACTGAATGCATCCTGGATCGGGCCGGATTGGCTTCGACAAGTCATGGCTTCGTCCTTGGCCTGCATCAAGTTTCGTCAAAATCGGCTCCGTAGTTTTTGTCACAAACGTGGGCACAAAAAAAAGGGGGGGGGGGGGGGGGGGTGGGTGGGGATGGAAGAAGAAAGAAAGAGGAGGGTACTGGAATAAAAAAAAAAAAAAGTAAAAGGAGGGAAGCAGTGGGGGATTAGTTGAGTCTGTCGAAACCAAAAACACAATAGCAGGCAAGTCCCAGCGCCCTCATTTGACAACCTTAGAAATGCTGTCATTTCTGTCGGCCTGGCACGCAATACTGTGGGTCTTCTTCTCGCCCTTGTCCAGTCTCTTTTGTTGTGGTCTTCTCAGACTTCTGTTTGATGCTCTCATTTCACCACCCTACCTTCTCTCTCTCTCTCTCTCCTCTCGTCTCTCTATCTCTCTCCTCTCTCTCTCTCTCTCTCTCTCTCTCTCTCTCTCTCTCCTCCTCTGATGTTTTAGACAAGGTGTCTTCTTCTTCTTCTTCTTCTTCTTCTTCTTCCTTCTCCTCTTCTTCTTCTTCTTCTTCTCCTCCTCCTCCTCCTCCTCTCCTCCTCCTCCTCCTCCTTCTTCTTCTTCCTCTCCTCCCTGATCCTCCTTATCCTCCTTATCCTCCTCCTCTGTCCTCCTTTGTCTGTCTGTCTGTCTGTCTGTCTGTCTGTCTGTCTGTCTCTCTCTCTCTCTCTCCTCTCTCTCTCTCTCTCTCTCTCTCTCTCTCTCTCTCTCTCTCTCCTGTTTCGAACAAGATGTCGTCAACAATTTCTTTTTGGTTGTTCTTTCTGGGTCTCAGTTGAATTCAGAACAGAAAGCATTTTTATAGCTTCATGTGGCGTTCGTCACTGCCCCCCTTCTCCACCACCAGCATCACCACCACTTCCCTCCTCCTTCTCTGTCTTTCTTTTTTTTTTTTTTTTTAATATTTCCTTGTTGTTACGGTTGTTGTTGTTGTTTTGTTGTCTTCCACTTCCATCCTCTCTCTTCTCCAACTTTTTTTTTTAGTTCTACTGCTCAAACTCAGGCAATTTTACTAACTTCTTTCAACTGCTTCCAGTGGACCAGAAATGCACTGCACAGCTGAGCGAGTGCTTACTTGCGATGTACTTTTGCAACTGCTTC
Organism: Conus betulinus; assembly: GCA_016801955.1. Classification (NCBI taxonomy): domain Eukaryota; kingdom Metazoa; phylum Mollusca; class Gastropoda; order Neogastropoda; family Conidae; genus Conus; species Conus betulinus. The sequence goes on along the minus strand of JADBJO010006659.1, from coordinate 110,267 downwards.
TGGTTTTTCCTCTTCTTTTCGTCATCCTCCACCTTCTCATTCTTCTTCTCCTCGTCCTCTTCCGTGTGCTCCTCGTTGTCTTCCTTCTCCTCCTCATTCTTTGTTTTCTTATCATTTCTCTCTCGCTCTCTGTGTCTTTGTCTCGGTCGGTCTCGGTCTCCGTCTGTCTGTCTGTCTGTCTGTCTGTCTGTCTGTCTCTCTCTCCTCTCTCTCTCTCTCTCTCTCTCTCTCCCATCTCGCTCTCTCTCGCTCTCTCTCTCTCTCTGTCCTACTTCTCCTTCTTCTGTTCTTCATTCTCTTCTTCTTTTCTTTATTCATTCTTTTTATGGGTAAACGGGTTGGACGTATATAGTACATTTGAACTTTGGATGTCGCTTCCAGTCTGGAGGGATAGACGGACGACTCTGATCTTCATTCAGCCCTCCCAGAAGAAAGTCAAAATCCAGGGGAGGAAGTATCCAAGCAAGACTCGACAACTGCGTGTTCCACACCAGAAGCAAGCCATACCCTACTGTGCGGACCTCGGCTGTCAGTCATCGGAGATGACTACATTCGCAGTGTATCTGCTGTGTAAGTGGTTGGGCTTCGTATTAGCACCCTGTTCCTGGAAGAAAATCTCCGCTTTAAAAACGGACAAAACACAACAGCTACAGAGCAATGGTGCAAACAGTCGGCAACAACTGGAGTCACTGAACGCCGTCAGGGAGAGCCTCCATGAAGACGCTGGCGACTAGAAGGCAAGACTACTAAGACGACTCCACTTGCAGTCTGTCTAATGTGCTGGTGATCGGGCTTTGGATTAGCACCCTATACTTGGGGGAAGGAAAAAAAAAACTCAAAAACGGACAAAGCACAACAGTGCAAAGCAGTCAGGACAACAGTCGGCAATCCCACGCTGGTCAGTGAAAGTTCTAATTTTTCACTCAAGCTGGCACGAGTCATCGAAGAGATGGAATTGTACAAGACCAACATTCAAGGACTTCAGTATAGTCCGGTGGGTGAATTTTGGATAGTTTACGACAGTAAAAAATCTTCCTGTTCTACGGTCGGCACGATAGATAGAATAAATCATGCTGTGTGGTCCTTTTTTTTTGCGCAGATATGCCACAAGTGCACGAGTTTAATGAACATCATCAATGGATAACGATTCATGGCTAGCTAAGCTGATCATTTCCTATAACGAGTCATCCGACACTATGGCCCAACTAAAAAAAAAAGACAATGAGTATAAAGACAATTCCAATTACCGTCTACAGAATGTAGTAGAGAAGTCTCTCGTCATGATTTGGTTATAATCATGGAGGATATCAATGCATAGATAGGAGAAGATTGTTCAGGTTTTGACCATATTGTTGGCACTCTCGCGTTAGGTAGGCGCCAAGATAAAGGTGACAGATTCATTCAGCGCCCCAAACAACAACATAAAAGTGGAACGTCCCTCTTCGACCACAGACTGATCACAAGAATGTTTGGCTTTGAACGAGCGTAGGACCAAAACACAACTGGACCAGAATGAAGAACGCCGCGTCTGCGGCACGTCTAAGCTTCCCAATGGACAGATAAGTGCGACCAGTATTTCACTGGCAAGTCGAAGATCAACCTTAATAGGCAGAACAAAATGTTATCAACAGCGAGGAGCTTTGACACCAGCAAGTTCAACAACCCGACGGTTAAACCTAAGGTTAAAAGATTCCTCAAGAACAAGAATTTAGCTCTTGTGTGATCAAGAAGAGCAGACAATTTCTCATAATTATGCTGTTTGACTGTCATATTACACACCAATTTTGGACGAACTTACAGCAGTTGCTGACTCGGAAATGTTCACATTGTCATATTTAGTGATTGACAGAGAACTTGTATTGTTTGGTGTAAAAGCAGAATATACGGACAGACACTGTCTTTGATTTCATCATCTTATTTGCAAAAATTTAACTTATACAAATAAAAATTGCTAAATGCACAACCACATGTGCAAATCTCTGTTACATTGTTGAAGGATAGATATTACTTAGAGCGTTACATGGCAATTATAAATGGAACTTGTGCACAATTTGAACAAACTTGGCTTTTGTACAAGTTGATTCTCCATTAGTTTGAATGTTAGAATTCAAAATAGAACCTATATATATTTCATCTGTGGGCTACCAGTAAATACCACATTCATCAAGATCTACTTCAATTGTGAGTGCTTTTTTTTTTAAATGGTTGAATATTTGTGTATAATCATGCTTGACTTGTATTTGATATGGGAATACTAATGGACCCCACCCCATCCCATCCTTTACCCTTGCCCCCAATTCCCCCCCCCCCCCCCCCCCCAAGGTCCCTGGTTCCCCTTTTGTTTTGTGTTCAAGGATGTGTGATTGTTTGATTGCCTTTTTTGTTATGTGTGTGCGTGTGTGTGTGTGTCTGTGTATTTGTTGTTTTTTTTTTGTTTTTCTTTTTGTTTGTTTTTGTAATGAATTGTTATGCAATTTATTTGTAATCTATGTGTGTTTGGAAAATGATTTGATATTAAAAAATGTTCATTAAAAAAAAAAAAAAGAATTTAGCTCTTTCAGGAGCACTGCCACCAGCCATGTAAGAGTGGTGGCTCTATTACATCTGTGGGGCTGGGGATCCTTGGGGAGAGGAACACCTTGCAAGAACTTTGGCTATATGAGCACAGGTAGCCTCTCACTGAAGAGACGGATAAAATACGCTAAAAACACAATCCCATTTATAACGCACAGTATCAGGAGGGGAGGGGGGATGAAGCTCAGTGTCCAAAGGAACAACCCAGTTTGGCTCCAAAACCAAGAATAAGGGTTGAAGCATACTGCATCCTGTGACGGCATGCGTGCTGACTACCAGGTCGCCAAGAAGATGACTGACAAAACTACGGCATGTTCGAACCAGTGATTCTGAAGACGACGCGTTGCTATCCAAAACGGACGCAAAGTTTGTTCCTTGATCCGAATACTTAAAAAAAGTTCTCAGCACACCTGAGTCAGCCTCATCGACAACCACCGAAGATCCAGCTAACCTTTGCATATTTACACTTCTGACTTCACCAAGAATAGGTTTGCACGAGCCATCATAGCGCCGATGAACGATAAGTCGCCGGGCATTGGTAGAATCACTGCTGGGATTCTGGTTACAAGGAGAGTGTGTTTTTGTCAGTGGACATGTAGGTCCTGCACCAGGTGTGGAACTCTGGGGAAATGCCTGCAGACTGGTGAAACGGCAGATCATTTCCATGACAAAGACAGTGCAACAAATTGAGAGAAATGGAGAAAAGTGACATTCTTGTCCATTTCAGTAAAAAAAAAAAAAAAACCATCTTCGGCTAGACGATTTTAAGCATTATATCAGACGATGTAGATACAGAACACCGAGAGCAACAAGCAGACTCCTGGCCCGTCCGGTCATGTACCGCGCAGCTTTTACCTTTCGGCACATTATCAAGAACTGCAGAGAGTTCCAGGCACCATTGCTGTAGGTTTCACTGACTTTTTAAACTTTTGACGGTATTCACAGGTCATCATCATGAAAAAATCGAAGCATATGGCATGTCATTGAAAACCATGTAACCATTTAAAGTCTAGAAGCAATTCAAAAGCTGTAATCAAGACTGAGGACAGAACTAAACAGCTGGTTTGAGATGGCCACAGGAATACCTCAGAGTTGTCTATTGTACCCTTGCTTCTTTGTGCGGCCATTGTCTGGGTATTTAAAAAAAAAAAAAAAAAAACGAGACGCCTGTGAAAAATCGTCGAGTGGATAAAATGTGTGGCGCCTGTCCGATTTTGACATGTCAGGCAATATTGCAATGGTAACTAACAACACACTCATCATGCTCAGGATCTTGTCACCGATATTGATGAAACTACAGGCAAACAACGTTCGCCACTCTGTCATCGCCAGAAAGAGCAAGAACATGCTGTCTGGCAAACTCAAACCTTCATTCAGTGTCTACACTGATCACAAAGAGAGCAAAGTAGGGAGGTCTCTTAACTGTCCTGAGCAACCGTATCATCGCAATGCAATAGCCACCTTCAGCTAGCTGTAAAACATCTGGAGCAGCAAGAAAGGATCACTTGCCATCAAATTGCAATTTTACAGTTCTAACGTTCTCTTAACTACACGTATACGGATGTGAGATCACAAGTTTTGGAAACCACGAGGAGAAAAAAAACTGTACATGTTTGATATTAAACACCTCAGGAAAATTCTAGCATTCGGGGGCAATGACTGTACTTACAACAACGAAATCAGGAACAGAACAAGCCAAACCTCAGGATCAATGGGACCAAGCCTCAGTACCAATCGTAATCTAAAATCGCTGTATGGGCTTACTGTGCAAGAGGGCCGTTTTCACGACTTGCACGTCCAATCCCTCACTGGAAACCATATGGTCAACGATAGAGAGGACGGCTGAAGATGAACGGAGCCAGACAGTCGACAGAGACCTCCAGGCCGTTAGCAGACGAGGGCAAACCATCAATCTGTCTCATGCCTTGTACAATGAGGAACTTTAAAGTTTGCCCAAGTCATTTTCCTTCTCCATTTTCTTATCCCCGATTCTCTCATTCTGATTCTCCCCCATGTTTTCCCCTCATTCTCCTCCTCCTGCTCCTTCATCTACTTCTTGTCATCCTCTTTATTCTTCCCGTTGTTCTTCTTGTTTTTTAATTTTCTCTCTCTCCCATTTCATCAGTCGCTTCTTCTTCTTCTTCTTCTTCTTCTTCTTCTTCTTCTTCTTCTTCTTCTTCTTCCAGTTTTTGTTCATTTTCGCCGTTCTCTCTCCTTCTTTTCTTCATCAATCTTCTCCATCTCCTTACCTTATCCCTTCTTCTTCTGCTTATCCTCTTTCATTCTTCTTTCCTTTCTCCTCATCTTCTTATTCGCCCCCTCCTTTGCCTTCTAATTTTCCTCATCATTGCTCTTCTCCCCTAACATTTTTTTTTCTTCTTTTTTCCCTCATCATCATTGCTCTTCTACATCTTCTTCGCCTCCTGGTTCTCTTTTTCTCTTCTTACTCTCCTATTGTTCTCCTTGTTTCTTTGTTGGCTTTTACATTTTTTTTCAATTCATTTGCCCTTCCTTGTTTCATTTTATTCATACTTTTCTTCGTCCTCTTTTTTTTTCTCCTCATTCTCCTCTCTTTCTCTTCCTTCTTATTCTTTCTTCTTTTTCTCGTTATCGCACTTTTTTCATCTCCCACAGTTTCTTTTTGGACTATTATTTCCCTAGTCTCCTCTGTTTTCTTCCCTCTACTCCATACCCATACACTGTCCCCATTCGCTTCAAGCCGAAGCTTTTTTTACAACGTGACCTGTGGGAGGCTGGAGTTGGAGTGGGCTGTCCATGACACATCCACTTTGAAACCAGAAAGAGACGGATTTTCTTACCAGGGTGGATTAGGGGTCTAGTCTTCTGTTCAGTGAACTGAAAGTCAAACCGACAGACACTTTACATGTATGTCCCAGGTCTCTAGAGTGTTAATACCCCTGATCATTGTATAGAAGCAACCTTCTTAGAGACGTATCCTAAAAGTGGATGAAACTCATGATGTTGTCTTCTTCTCATGTTAGCCTTAGCACACTCAGCGCAAGGTAAAAACCGAACGGAACCCAAAAATGTCTCACGTATAAAAAGACTGATGGGATTAGAACCAACAGTCTTGCAGTCTACACCACGGCGTCTGGTTTTCAAGTAATTTAACCTAGCAAAAGACAAATAATATTTCGGAAAGAAATCAAAATCGAAAGTTATTATCTTACTTTTCTTGCTGCCAGACAAACTACCGTATGCTTCTCGTGCTCTTGTGAGAAGAGCCTGAGTGACTATATAGGTAGATCATTCTTTTCTTTCTTTCGAATCCTTTGGTATCACTCTAAGAGCCATCAGGAGGGATAGCTGGACAGACGTAATCTTACATATGGATATACCAGCTAGTCTTGTCGAACGCAACAGTTTCTCAATCTGTAATAGAGTACATTGTTACGTTGTGGAATTACATCAGTATAGAAGATTTGGAATATCAAGTAAGTTGACAGTCGTTCAAGAAAGAAAGAAAAGAGAAGAAGGAAAAAAGAAGAAAGATAGGGTGAGAAAGGAAATGGAAAGGCAAGAATACAAAGCACATAAAAACACAAAAAAAATTGAATTGAACAGAACAGGGATGGAAAAAGGCAACGACAACAACAACAACAACGACAAAAACAGAAGAAAAATGAAACGGAATGAAGCTTTCCTGTATGACTTCCATTGTACGACACTCCAAGAGCTCTAGAGAACATGGCTTCTGTTACTTAATTACACTGCGTTATATTGATGAAGACGATTCGTTACGCAGCATACAAGGAGATATCTTTTTATCTGGTCAGAGATAGTACAGAAACGAGAAAAAGAAAAGGGCCATTAGATGCCTTGTGCGAGTTCGTTCTTGAATCATTCAGGGAGAAGAGTACATAGTCGGCGAACGAGAGAGCAAGCAACAGAACAAAGGAGAGGGAGAGAGAGGGTGGGGGGGAGGCAGGGAGGGAGAGAGGCTGTGTATGTGGAGGCGAAATGGGAGGCGTATGGGTGATGCCACGGATAATGATGACGTTATGGAACTCCGTATCAGTCTGAGACTCCTTTACAGACCTTCCAGCCATGCGTCCTTCGACGGCAGTCATTTGTGACTGCTGATCTTCGAGGCTGGAAATAAGGAAAGGTTTGATATCTCTGGGAGTGGATCATGTCTCGGTGACGAGGGTGATTGGAGAAAGTGAAACAAAGAGGGAGGAAATAACGAGGGGGAGGGAAAATAGCTCCATTCAGGCTGGAGGTAAACGGCCTGTGAAAGGAAGTGGCCGTGGATGTGAAGTAGACAGAAATAATCGTGGGGCTCTTTTTATTCTGTACTTTTTGGTGTCACTAACGTGAAAATTACAGACACTCCTTCACCTTGACTTTCTTTCTTGACTTTTTTTTTTTCTTTTCTTCTGTCTTCTGTTCCTTTTCTTTTTCTTCTTCTTCTTCTTTTCTTCTTCTTCTTTTCTTCTTCTTCTTCTTCTTCTCAGATGCAAGGTATGGTCTTCTTCACAGGGGTAATAAGAAAATGGCATTTCTTTTCTTTTCTTTTTTTTTTTTTTTTTACTTCTTTTCTCTCTTTTTTTTTTAAATCAGCATTAACAGATCTGGTGATGAAGCTTAACATTTATAAATAGTACAAACTAAACATGTACTTAAGATTACGTCTGTCCACGTTTAAAATTGTATATGATTTTGCTTGGTTGAATATGGAATAATCAAATGCGAGCAACTACAGGCGTTCTGGTTTTAAAGCACTTTGCTGTCTATTTACATATGACTAAGGTAATTGAAATTGTGTTGTTTAGGACACAGAGACAGAGAAGGGAGGATGGGGTGGTTGTGCTCAGTAAATGAAAGGAGTTCTCCAAGACACGAGAAATACAAGTGCCCAATGGACTGCTCAGGAAATGTGAGCGACACAGTCAAGAAGATGTGGATGAGACTTGACTCTCTGGTCTCAGTCTTTCCTGATACCTCAACAACTCCGCACTGGTTAGAAGCCAACTGGAGACGAATTCCCACATCGACTATGATGGTACTGATACTTTTGTGAGATTCGAACACTCGACTTTCATGCCGTTAGCCGTTAACGTTAACCACGACACCAGGGCGGTTAGTTTCTTTAAATTACTTACACCAATCTTACTACCGAGTATGTGGGATCTGACTTTGAGAAGATGACTGGCGTTATAAAATGCATGT
>JADBJO010006659.1:92500-97500 GCA_016801955.1 Conus betulinus | reverse complement strand
AGAGAGAGAGAGAGAGAGAGAGAGAGAGAGAGAGAGAGACAGACAGACAGACAGACAGACAGACAGACAATTAGAGAAAGACAGACAGAGACAGAGACACATATGTTTGTTCTTTATTATCTTGTGAAAGGATGAACTATCCGCTCATACATTGGTTTTTTTTTCTCGCATGTTTCTGTTCACCAGTACACAGTCCGACAGGCTGGTTCGTTTGTTTGCTTCTAAATCGAAGATATGAGCATTCAGTACTACCTAGATCCACCAGATCATTTCACTGCTTTTAACTGACCGTGTTATTTTCTTTACGCCTATTCATTCAACTCTTGGAAAACAAACTTGAACTGGTCGAAGAGTTGCCCTCTTAATGTGAACCTTACAGTGAATAATCTATGTATTTGGCAAGAATGTTTTTACTGGTTTCGTTAGTTTGTTGTTAAAACAGAGGAACACCCTGTCAGGGGGTGTACTTTTTTTTTGTCTTATGCTTGAATATCCTTCAGATTCAGGTACATGAAAACAGTATTGGAAGTCGAGTATATTTGTACGAATTTCATTCAAACGACAAAATGCGTGTCTCAGTGAAATTTGACCCAGTCGCGCGCCTCCTGTTGGTCAACGGTTGTGTATTGTGAAGATCTATTTTGCCATGATTCCAAGTTGTAGACTAGATAAGTCTTTTAATCAATAATTTCCTGTCTTCTCGCGTGTTACTGCTTTTGCTGAGTCTTAATCGCGCAGGCCATTCCCCGCTCCTCCATACACATACATACACACACACACACACACACACACACACACACGCGCGCGCGCGCACATGCCTCTCCACCATCTCTCTCTCTCTCTCTCTCTCTCTCTCTCTCTCTCTCTCTCTCTCTCTCTCTCTCTCTTTCCCCAAAAGCAGCTGTTGTTGTCTGTGGGAGGATTTACCGGAATCTTTCCTGTCCATAATCATTACTGAATAAAAAAAAACAAAAAACAAAGAAGAGCCAAGGAGTGTTCTTGTTGCACAAGCACAATCCCAGTGATGAATAATGTTGTTGCTGTTAATGTTGTTCGTTTTCTTCTTCTTTCTCTCCTCCTCCTCCTCCTCCTCCTCCTTCATATTTACTTCTTTGTTCTGATCGTTGTTGTTGTTGTCGTCTTCTAATATTTTTCTTTCTCATCGACTTCTGTACTCTTCTTCGTCTTCTTCTCCACCCTCCTCCTCCTCCTCCTCCTCCTCCACCTTCTCTTCCTCCTCCTCCTCTCCTTGTTCTTCCTCTTCCTCCTCCTTCTTCTTCCTCTTCCTCCTCCTTCTTCCTCCTTGTTTTCTTCAATTCATATCATTATGTTTTGCTGAAAGGTTACTAGTGCTGCTCACCGAGGTTGTTTCCTCCGAAGTGTGTTCGATCCATTTAGTTCCGGAAGGGAGAGAAATCCAGACAAAAAATTTCCTCCGAGTGGGCGAGAAATATGGCGAGAGGGACGACACAGGGGGGAGCTCAGCCTGGAGACACGTCACCCGGTGCATGGTGTTGCCCGCCCCTCGCTTCGACCACGAACCTCCTCCCCCTCCCTCCCCACTCCAATTTCCCCTCATCCCCCTCCCTCCCTCCCTCCCCCCTCCCCCCACTGTTCTTCCTCCCGATCCCTCTTTTCTTCACAGACGATCCTAGTGTTCATTCTTTGCACCCCTTCACCCCCCCGCCCCCCCCCCCCCCCCCCCCCCCCCCCCCCCCCCCCCCACCCCCCCCCCCCCCCCGCCCCCCTATCCTCTTCAAACTGAAGCCTGAAGTTTGTGCGTCCATCTTCATTTTGCGAGGCAAACATATTGCACGTTTTCTCTGCACACGCGGCCCCTGTTTGTAGACTTGGGTGCGTTCAGTCAGGGCTACTTTTGCCTGCTTTGTACTCACTCACGCACTCACTCAGCCATGCGACGAGGACTACCTTTTCTGACTATTTACGACATGTGTCAATCAAACAGCGCTGCCTTTCCTGGCGTTTGTCATTCAAAACAGCGATACCTTTTGCAGCTTTTTAACTTCAGGTCTCGTCCAAGCAGCATTACCTTTTCCCGATTTTTTTGCTGCTCGTGTCGTTCAAACAGCATTACCTTTTCCTGATTTTTCACTGCTGGTGTCGTTCAAACAGCATTACCTTTCCCCCGATTTTTTGCTGCTGGTGTCGTCGTTCAAACAGCAAACAGCATTACCTTTTCCCGATTTTTTGCTGCTGGTGTCGTTCAAACAGCACTACCTTTTATGCATTTTTCAAAACAGCACTACCTACATGTGTCGTCCAAAACGGCACTACCTTTTGCGTTCGTCATCCAAACACCTAAACCTTTCCCGCCTTTTTAGTACGTGTGTGTGTGTGTGTGTGTGTGTGTGTGTGTGTGATATGATTTAGTACTATTATAAAGTTATAAGGTTTGGTCAAATCAGTGGGAGATTGCATCTCTTAGGAGATCCAAGTAAAGGTTGTTCTGCACAATTCTTAGCTGCTGACAATGCTTGGGTTATTGAACAACAGAGCTGACCACTCAGACTGTTCCATATCTTTTGATCTCCCTTGCATCCTTGCATAGGCTAACAAACTGTCCCCTACATTTTATACTGTTTGTATAATGTTTTTAGTTTTTCAGCAACTTTTCTCCTCTCCACATTTTCGTTTTGATTAATTCTACTATCCTTCGCTGGCTGCTTTGGGGATGCTGTTGGATTCTTTTTTGAACCCTTGGTGGTGAGAACACCACAGAATTGTGGACTGTGGTGTGTCTCTATTTGACGTCAATACCATAAGTACATTCAGTCCTATCTCCATAATGAGTTAGATCCAGCGAACGAAAGGTCTAGAAGCAGACTATATAAACAGGTCTGTTCCGGAGAAAAATTCAATGGTATTCACATGCAGCTGGGTAAGGGCTTTGACATTATGATATATCTTAATTTGGGGTTCTCACTATTTTCATATCCCCCCCCCCCCCCCCCTTTTTTTTTTTTTATTTAAGGTTCAATTTCTTGCCAAGTCATTGATAACAATAACAGAAAAATTTGCTCTCCTGCACTTGTTTTCCACCATTACTTAATTGATCTGTAGTACTAGGTTAAACGTACTTACAAGCAATATCACTTATCTAGTTTAAGTCGTACATTGTTTGTTTTTTTTTTTTTTTTTTTTTTTGCTGTTAGGTTTCACATTTAGCAGTTTCTATTTAGAAATGATCAAATAAAAGTACATGCAGACACAAATAAGAATTATGTCGGAAAAGGCAGATTATTAGAGAATGTACGTGCGCGAGCGAGTTGTGTCACCGTTATGTTAATGCAACATTATCTATAGGTCGTATCATGATTGTGTTCGTTCGCATCTCCAAGTTCATTTGCTGTTTTATTAGTGTGAAAGTGGAATTCTTATGTAACTTTTGTCTAGCTCACCAGTCTTCTCGAAAGATCCTATGGAGTGGTTGTTTGCGAAGCACGCTTGCTTTACTTCTTTTTCGTCCCCCTCTCTTATTTCTCAACATGCGTTGCTCTGCACGCAGCTGCCGACGTCAATGTCATTGTGGACATTCTCAGATTCTTCTTTGATTTCAAGTTACAGACGGACGGACAGAACGATAGACACACAGAAAAAAAAGTACAGACAGACCAGAGACAAACAGATGATTGTGCAAAATGACAGAGGCAGAGAGAAACAAGATTAAGGAGGGTGACAGAGGAAGGAGTGCGTAGGCAGACTAATATAAAGACAGGCTGAGACATAAACAGACACAGATGCATAGAGAGAGACACAGGACTGTTAGGACAAGGACATTCGGCTCGGGGAAGGTAACGAACGGGTCGTTACATCTCAGCTTTGGCACAAATCCCTACACACGAAGATACAAGTCATTCCATCATCTTTTTAACTCTTCTTCATTCCAAACTGCCTCCTGAGTGACCGTTAACGGGTGAAGTGGGGAAAGTGAGCAACAAACTGAAGGGGCAAGCAGGGGACAAAGAAGGAAGAGACTTAGTTCCCATTGCTAATTGTAATTTGGGAAGAACTGCGGTATTTTTCGGGCAGGCGGAGGAGTAAGGGGGTGGGGAGATGGTGTCGGGAATGGAAAAAAGCGTGGCAAGGGAAAAGTAAAGCGAAACACCCTCTTGCCATCGCTGGATGAAACCTGGGAAGAACCGCAGCATTTTCAGTTTCGTCTCAGTTATCTTTGAGGAAGCATTCCTCTGCAATGCACGAAATGAACGAATACTTCAATGAATGTAATAACAGATACATGAGTGAAATAAAACCCATTTGTGAAATAGTGGTGGATAAGAAATTACACACACACACACACACACACACACACACACACACACACACACACACACACACACACACACAACCTTTTGTTATACCCCCTTTTCTGTTGCTCACTGAAAGAAAAGGCAACATCCGAAGGTGCCAGTGAGACCCAAAGAAGTACTGTCCTCAGCTGCCGAATCAACCAGCTGGAAGCAATCCTGCACTATCTTTGGAAGCCTGTGCTGCGTTAACGTAGGATGCAGACACGCGCAGGACATTCCATTAAAACGTAAAGGGACTTAAGTGCTCCGAGCCAGATGCCATTGCGTGATGGACACTGGATGTGACGCAGTAGAACCTCCAAGGAAGCGTTCCCCTGGATGTACCGGCTCGTATTTCATAAATGCAGAGCCCACCGGCGAAAGAAGCCAGCACGAAGCAAGCTGTCGTGCTCACCCCGCAGCCCAACCCGTTGCTGTTTCGCTGACAAGACAAAGCAGTGCAACTCCAGACTCAGCCAAGCTTTCGTCATATGCTCTTACATGCCCTCTGAACAGGATCCTGGCCTTTCTCTAGACTCGGCCAAAAGGTACAAGAGAAAAAAGATTTACCCGAAGGTGCCAGTGACAACTAAAAAGTACACTTCTCAACTGCTAAACCAGTCAGCCTGGAGCGATCCTGTAGCACCCTTGAAAGCCCGTAAGAGAACAACTTTCTATTGTGTTCATTTC
>JADBJO010006659.1:75000-80000 GCA_016801955.1 Conus betulinus | reverse complement strand
GGCGGATTCTGGTGAACTTTCTTCAGTGTGGTTATGGTTCTCCGTTGACTTCCCATGGGGTTAAAGGGAGAAGAAGAAGAGGATGAAGATAGCGCAATGAAATCCCACTCTGGTCGCAGATTACATGACAGAACTATGATCTTCACTTTTTTTGTTATATTAGTCGGAATAAGTCAGGCCTGAGCGGTACAGACACCTGCAGCGCGCGTAGATCAGGAAAGAGGAGTAAGACTCCCTCCTTTGCGCGGATGACACTCAACTGTGTGGTGTCAGTCCTTCCAATAGAGTCCGAACTACACTCAACTTTGAGCAGGAGTTTGCCCTGACCAAAAACCCCAGCAGATTCATGCCTCTAATGGGAATCGAACCCCACGACTTTCGAGTCTGCAGTCCTGGACGCTAACCACTGCTTCCCATTTTGACTGGAATCAGATCTCAGAGGTCAATTATGCTGTTCCTTAACTTACATCTTGGTTAAAAGCTTTTTTTCTCTCTCTCTTTACCGTTCTCTCATCTCTTTCAGTCTTAATATCAATTCGTGAGGTCAGTTACGCTCTGTAATGTAGGGGGCGGGAGGGAACGGAGGGGGTGATTCTTTTTTTTTTTTTTTTTTTACTTGCTTATCGGTCAGTTATTGCGCATTCCTTGCCTCAGACTTTATCTTCATAGCCTCGAATTCGATTATTTGATACATGGCATTGTTTTGCAACCAATTATTGTAGCTTTCAATTCGTAGTTCCTATTTCTTCTTTGCAGTTTCTTTAGTATTAACTGTAATTTATTCGTACACGTTTCAATCTTCAACTTCTGGTTCCTTGGCCACGCATTTCTTTTTTTTTTTTTTTCTTTTTTCGGTTTGTTTGTTTTGTTGGGTGGCGACCGGGTGTTGTCGTTTCTGACATGAATGCATTTTGCCAGCAACTAAATGCGTAGGAAGTTTGTCTACAGTGCTGTAGATCAAGAGTCAGCACCACCCATTACGTCGGATGTTCACAACGTGAAAACCCTCTCTGTCCAGAAGCAGTAAATGGTGTCTAATTTGGCTCCAACTTTATTAATGCCCTGCCCTAGAAAGGGTGAACCTCGAATAGTTCACTGCCCCTACGGCCATTTGGCTATGGGAGTTTGTTTTAGCACTTAATCGAGAGTTCTCTCCCACCTTTACCCTAAGCCTATCAATGTCTTCCTTAATATCTACGTTGTCTGGCATTGTTTTTTGCTGGTACTTTTTTTTCTAGCACCGATCTTTGAACTCAGCCAAGTCTTTTTTCTTTTCATCTGTACATTCTTAATTAAGAACTATGCACCCTTGTCTTCCGTGTCTACCTGTAATGCTTTGTCACGCTGCTGATTTACGACATCATTGATCGGAGGAGTCGGTTGCTTCTCTCTTTGATCGCCTTCTCTTGTTCAATGATTGTATTGTCTATCTTTTACCTGAGTTCGTGTAGACTGCGTGCTTCTGTGATAATCTTTCGGCTTTTTTTTCGTGGGACAGAAGCCAGAAGCTGCTTTGATCACAAGTTTTTAACCTGCCACCCTAAACAGTATTTTTGTCCAGCTTGGACAGAACACAAAGCACACGTGAACATCCCCATGATGATTTTGTCTACACGGGGACATTTTTTTTTATTCCGGATTCAGCTCTTCTCTCCACCTCCAGACCCCCATCTAATCAGCCCCGTGAATTTATTTGCAGATCCACCCTCCCGCATCCCCATTTCCCAAACCTTTAACCTCCCTCCCTCCCACCCCTCCACCTTCCTAAACCCATCAGGCTCGTGTAAGAAAATAATTTTAGAAGGAGACAAGTTACAGGGCCGGCGGGAAAAAAAAAGTCAAAAACGACAGAGAAAAAAAAAGGATGACACTGATTAACACAAAAACAGACAGATAGGGAAGGATGTGGGGATGAAGAGAGGGAGAGGGTGCATACGAAGAACCACGTAATTCCCTCAATCTGTTTCACAGAGACGTTTGGTTGGTTTGTTTTTTTTTTTTTTTTTTTTTTTTAAATCTCGGTTTGCCCTCTTTTCATGTCCTAGGAGTAAGGACCTGTTTTAGTAGCTGGCCTCAAATTGAAATGTTGGGGGAGGTTGAGGGGAGTGGAGTGGGGGTATGGAGGTTCCAAGCAAAAAAACAAAAAAAAAAACGTAACAAATCAAGCAGGTAAATCTGGCCCTTTTTTTTTTTTTTTTTTTTTTTTTTTTGGTGTTTCCCAAAATAATTGGCAGTTACACTTTTGCTGGTGAGACACCAGAATCGAACACAAAAGTCTAGCGCACGTGACAAGTTCTCTTCATTTCCATGGACAAGACCAGCTTTCTACGTTCTGACTCGATGTATGATCCAAATGTAAAAGGACAAGTGAGCTTTACGTTGGTTTTCCACAGCAGAGGAGAGATGGTGATTTTGAACTGCTCAACGATTTTCCAGTATCCTATCTATCTATCTATCTATCTATCTATCTATCTATCTATCTATCGATCGATCGATCGATCGATCGATCGATCGATCGATCGATCGATCAATCGATCTATCTATCTATCTATCTATCTATATATCTATCGATCTATCGATCAAACCGATCGATCTATCTATCTATCTATCTATCTATCTATCTATCTATCTATCTATCATCAACCGATCGATCTATCTATCGATCTATCTCTCTCTATGTATATATCTCTCTCTACCTCCTTAACTCTCTGTCTAACTAACTAAATCTCTCTCTATCTATCATTCTATCTATGTTTTTTTTCTCTGTCTGTCTGTCTATCTATCTATCAATTTCTTCATCTATTTATCAATTTCTGACTCTATCCATATTGAAGAGAGAGAGAGAGAGAGAGAGAGAGAGAGAGAGAGAGAGAGAGAGAGAGAGAGAGAGAGAGAGTAGAGACAGTATTTACAATGTTTCATCCAGTCTTTCAAGAAAACTTGGCGAGTTCTTGTTCATTGCTTGTTTGGCCGTCGACGTCATCTGCAAAGAGAAGGTTCATGATAGTTCATTGTCTAATGATAACTGTGATGACATAACAGCATACTGCATTAGTCATGAGGCGTTCCTGAAAAAAAAAAAAAAAAAGTTGAAAAGCGTGGGAGATAGAAGTCAGCCCTGGCGAACTCCAGCCGAAGTATGGAACTACTTTAGCCGAAGCCTGTAATACTGCCACATTGGTTGATTTGGAGTACAGTTACTTGATGGTATACTGCGCAGCTTTTGGCCGATTTGGGGGAAGCCCTATCGCCTCATGCCAGATTCAGTTGAACGCCTTGTTGAAACTCTCTGATAAGATAATACTGCTCCCTCTCGTGTCGTGCGTGCTTTCGGCAAAGGTTACGATGATTAAAGATCTGTTCGATGGCACTGTGGAATCCAGCCTGTTCTTTAACAATCTGCTATGTGTATATGATATGTATAGAATATAAGGCTTCCCTCTACGTATTCGTCTGAAACGAATTGTTGCGTTTTATACCATCATTTGAAGCAGAGAAACAATTCTCGTGGAAACCTGCGATTGATTCATATGTTACCTAATGCTTTACATATTCACATTTGTCAGAAAGATCTGTATCTTAGTTAAGGCTGATTTCCATTCATTACATGAGATTAGAAATGAGCTTCATCATCGTTAGACTAGCATATAACACACGGGAGTGAATGACTGCTCGATTCGTGGATTAATTCGCGTTAATTATCTGTAGACCAATAATCAGTAGGACTGTAAGGAAGATACGTGAGCAACAATATTGTAATTGATCGATGTTCATCACCAAATAATTAGAGGACTTTGAAGAAGATACGAGAACAACAAAGTCGTAGTTGATCAATGTTCATCACCATGAAAACATAAACATCAAAATCATTATTGATGAATGTTTACTACCAGAGAAACACAAGAACATCATTGTTACTCACGAATGCTATCACCTCAGAAACAAGAACAACAAGGGTGTTACTCACGAATGTTATCACCATAAAAACAAGAACATCAAAGGCGTTACTCACGAACGTTATCACCGCAGAAAACAAGAACAACAAAGACATTACTTACGAATGTTATCACGACAGAAACAAAAACAACAAGGTCGTTACTCGCAAATGTTATCACCACAGAAACACGAACAACAAGGACGTTACTTATGAATGCTATCACCACAGAAACAACGACAACAGGGTCGTTACTCACAAATGTTATCACCACAGAAACAAGAACCAAGGTCGTTACTCACAAATGTTATCACCACAGAAACAAGAACAACAGGACGTTACTTATGAATGCTATCACCACAAAAACAAGAACAACAAGGACGTTACTTATGAATGTTATCACCACAGAACACAAGAACAAGGTCGTTACTCACAAATGTTATCACCACAGAAACAAGAACAACAAGGTCGTTACTCACAAAATGTTATCACCACAGAAACAAGAACAACAAGGTCGTTACTCACAAATGTTATCACCACAGAAACAAGAACAACAAGGTCGTTACTCACAAATGTTATCACTACAGAAACAAGAACAACAAGGACGTTACTTATGAATGTCATCACCACAGAAACAAGAACACCAAAGTCGTTACTGACCAATAGTATCGCTACAGACACATGAACAAAAATATCATATTTGCTCTACATCGTTTTGCCCCATCTGTTTCTTTTCTTTCCTTTTTTTTGTCTCCACAGACACATACACAGCAGTATTGTTATTCATAAATGTTCATTGCCACGGACGCATGAAAAAAAGTCCTTATTGATATATGCTCATTTCATTTCCACAGACGCATGAAAACTCTGTCGATGTTCTCGATTGTTATGATCACAGACTCAAGAACGGTAACATCGTTACTGTCGAGTGTCATCTTCACATACACGTAAACAACAATGCCGTTGTTGATTAATATTATTACCACAAAATGCATGAACAATGTTGATACATTGAATGTTATCACTAGAGACATATGAACAACAACAGACAACAGACACGTGAACA
>JADBJO010006659.1:67500-70000 GCA_016801955.1 Conus betulinus | reverse complement strand
ATAGCAGGAGAGAAAGAGAGAGATAGGGGAGAGAAAGAGAGTGAGAGACTGAAAGAGAGGGGAGAGAAAGACAGACAGGACAGAGGGGGAGAAAGGGGGAGGGAGAGAGAGAGGAGAGAGAGGAGGAGAGAGGGGGGACAAGGATGGATAGAGAGAGGAGGAGGAGGGTTCGGGAGGAGGAGAGGAGGAGAGATGAAAATGGGGAAAAGAGAGGGAGGAGGAGTGGAGAGAGGGCGAAAGGGGGGAGGGACAGGGATAGAAAGGGACAGAGAGATGGGGGAGGAGAGGGGGAGAGGAAGGGGAAGGATAGAGGGGAGAGAGGAGAGAAAGGGAGAGGATGAAGGGGGAAAAACAGACACAAAACACACACACACACACACACACACACACACACACACACACACACACACACACACACACACACACACACACACACACACACACACACACACACACACACACACACGCACACAGACAGAGAGAGAGAGAGAGAGAGAGAGAGAGAGGAGAGAGACAGACAGGACAGACAGACAGACAGACAGACAGAAGGGGAGGGCGACAATGACAGAACGAATGAACGAACGAACGAAATTCTACTCAACCAGAGTAATGACTCGGGGCAAAGGGAAAAAAGACCGATAGAAAAAAAAAAATGGAGTACCAATTCAAGAGTGAGCACAAGTAAAAGGAACGTACAATAAGGAAGAGTAACAAACAAATAGCAAAAAAACTGAAACTACTGATAATGCACACAATGAAACTCAAACAACTGACGAAAGGCTCAGGTGATAAAAAAAAAATCTGAAATGAAAATCATAAATTTGGACGACAGAAAACCAACCGACTTTAGACAACGTGACATCAAAACAAAACAAAATGTCTGTCATACCGATCAGTATAAACAACCTGAATATCCCAGTGAAAAGGAAAATTTGTAGACATTTGTTGACAAGAAAATCCGTATGCACAATATACAGAATAATCCACTCTCTCATAGATAGAGAAATTCATCATTAATACCAAAACTAACAAACATAAACCATATGCGCATACTACAATCAGTCTCATTCAGTATATGAAATAGCACATTAATCGCTGACGTGATAAAAGCGCATAAAGAAATGGGGGAGGGGGGGGGGGGGAACAAAAAAAAAAAAAAACTCCTCAGACAGTCAAAAGGAGATGTAAAAATGTTCATGCCGTTGACTTTAAATATGTGTACCAATGTTGTTCTTAGCCAAGACTTGTTGATTGGGAACGGAAATAAAATAGAAACGCACGCACACGCACACACGCACGCACACACGCACGCACGCACGCACGCACACACACGCACGCACGCACACACGCACGCACGCACGCACGCACGCACACACACACACACACACACGCACGCACGCACGCACGCACGCACGCACGCAGGCGCGCGCGCGCACGCACGCACACACACACACACACACACACACACACACACACACACACACACACACACACACTACAAGCACACTACGTTATCGATCATCGAACAGATCTATCCTCCAAATACAGCAATACATGGATCAGATTCCATATCCTGCTACTGCGCTCCACACATACCATATCCCCACCCCACACACCCCCCGCCCCACCATACACCCCCCCCCCCCCCCCCCCCCCCCCCCCCCCCCCCCCCCCCCCCCCCCCCCTACCCCCCCCCCCCTTCATTCTTTCCGTCCTTTTGCCCCTGTCCGTCATTCTACCCTCATTCCCCGTCTGGCCTTCAAAACTATCCTCTATCCTCTCGGTCTTTATAACCACATCCCCCATCCCCCCCCCCCCCACGACCACCACCACCACCACTACACCACCACCCTCCCATTGTCTGTAACCAGATGTTGTGTCTCTCCTTGTTCCTGGTGTGATGACCTTGACAGAGGGTGGACTGTAGGTGGTGGTGGTGGCGAGAGGTCGCTGTGACGATGATGATGCTAGTCACAGGCGTGGCTGCTGATGATACTGCTGGTGAGGGAGAGTATGAATGTGTCAGTGAGTGGGGCGAGTGATGGCGGTGAGTTATTCGACTTGCTCGTTAAGGACTGGCTGCTTTGCTCATTTCTGACTGATAGGAGAAATAGTGCAAATAAAGAAAAAAAGAAAAGAAAAAACAAGACAGCGTCTGATGTTCATTGTCTATTCAGATGTGCCACACTCTTCACTTCCTTCGGTGAATGATGTCTAGAGCTTTAAAAAGCGCTATGTGGTGAACGTATCGTTATCTGAGAGAGAGAGAGAGAGTGCATGAGCAGAGGAGAGAGAGAGAGAGAGAGAGAGAGAGAGAGAGAGAGAGAGAGGGAGACATCGGAGAGAGAGAGAGAGAGAGAGAGAGAGAGAGAGGAGAGACAGGCAGGCAGACAGACAGACAGACAGATGGACAGACAGAGAACAAACAACTTAGTCTCAGATTCACCTTCTTTCAGTTTAAAATCCATTGCACTTTCACTACAAGCCCCACCCCACCCCA
>JADBJO010006659.1:35000-45000 GCA_016801955.1 Conus betulinus | reverse complement strand
GCCACTGCAATACCATGACTGTAGATTATGACGATGCCAAAGGCAGGGACAACAGATAGAAAATAATGTTGCTAATCACAGAACATGAAAATTACACCAATGAACAGGTGCTCTCCACTTCTCGCATTTGAGTGGAGACAAGTGGATCCGTGCCTCGCCTCGTTTCCAAATCAGTGGACTTTGTTGCAGTCCTGTTCGCTTGCAAAGGTAACCAACGCCTTCTGAGCGAGCGAAGTTTTTAGTTGGCTGGGTAATTCAGGTAACCATGGATGTCAGCTTCTTCTTGTGTGTCGCGCAGGGAGAAAGGCCTCCTACTTGCACGTAGGCTTGGCCCACAAGTGAACCACCGCGTGCGTGTTTCAAACTTGATAATTTGACAACACTTGTGGCAAAGCACGGTGAACAGTCAGCCAAGCCATGAAGAAAAGGCAGACACGGAGATGGTCAGACCTACAGGAAGTGGTTAATGCCTTCAATATGCGCAGTGCAATTATAACAAGCGTGAGGAAAGTATTCTGATCCTTCCCGTCTGTTCTTGGACAAGTTCACCAAATGACTCTACGGATAACTTCAGTTTCTTTTGAATCACGATGGCGTCCTTGCGTTTAGATTAGTCTATAAACTGTACAGGACTATACAGTCCGTCTACTAGGCAGTTAAGATGGTTAAATGTATCAGCAGTTTACATATTTGAAAATCTACAAACTATTCCACACAGGTGCGTGTACAAAGGTCAGATGATCGTTGCTTTTCGTTGTGATTTGATAGAAGAGGTACAGTTGCAACGTTTAGTCGTTCGCTCAAAGCTGAACAAGAAGTAAGTTTGATTCGGGGGGGGGGGGGGGGGGGGGGGGGGATATTCAATTTCCAACTCTGCCATCGGGTCAGCACTGACGTCCAGGGCATTCAAAGCTGGTCTTCACATGACACACTTTCTCTTCGGTGATCCATCCTGTTTCTTATATTTAAAAAAGGAACACATGAGGAAAGACAGAAAGAAATGGTAAGAGAAAGAAAGAAAACAGAAAAAGTGAGAGAGACAAAAAAAAAAGGAAAGAAACAAAATACACAAACAAGCAAACTTTTACTTCGCCAAATTGGATTGGGCGCTTTGATGAACCGTGATGAATCGGGTTGGTTGTGAATCCGCTAGTCTGCCGTCAATAACAACACCCTCAGAACATTTTGCAAAGGATCTTGGGATGCAGAAAAACCTTTTCGTCTGATTGGCCTAAATCTGAGAGCTCTCATGTGGAAGAAAGGAGGGGAAAACGCTGAAGCTAGCAAAGAGGAGACGGTGCATTTGTAGCGATGAAATTGTCATCTGCGATGAGGGAGCGACGTAGACCATTTTAATGAAGGGAAGCGCAGATCAATAATGGCTTGTGGACACTGAAATGCAGATCACGAAAACTGTATTGCTGTGCAGACTAGCAATGTCTATTTACATTCACAGACGCTGTGCCATCTGACTGGGTAGACTGTGTGTGTGTGTGTGTGTGTGTGTGTGTGTGTGTGTGTGTGTGTGTGTGTGAGAGAGAGAGAGAGAGAGAGAGAGAGAGAGAGAGAGAGAGAGATTTCAATACAACCTGAGTTTTATCTATCATAAACTGGTTTCATCCGTGAATGAACTCCATTCCCACTCTCTTCACAGAAAACTGAACTAATTTCATGTGGATCTGAATCAGTAACGCTTTTTTTTTGTTTTGTTTTTTTTTCTTTGTTGTTTGTTGTTGTTGATTTTTTCAAGGAACATTCCGAAACACGTATACTTTACTGTACGTCCAAATCAATTAATCGTGTTAATGAATTTCATATGGCTTTGTCCTTACTATATTTCATTCCCAAGTTCTGTCCTTGGGCTAGGTCACCGATGAGGGTAAAATGACCTGTGCACGCGCGGCAAGTCTCATTTGTAATCAGATACACACGGAAGCTGACGGCAACGATGGAGATGGGCTGTTTCAGCGGCTGGTCAGTTGTGGGCCTTTACGCGTTCGATGGCTGCATGATTTGAGTGAGTGTGCGACATTTTAATTAGTCTTGTGGTTCAGGGTTTAAAATCGGGGACTGGAGGACTGGCTCTGTGTGTGTGTGTGTGTGTGTGTGTGTGTGTGTGTGTGTGTGTGTGTGTGTGTGTGTGTGTGTGTGTGTGCGAACGAGGGTGGGTGGGGTATGTTTGTACTTCTTTGGGGAGGGGTTCCCGACCTTTTATCTCAGCCAGACAGTTTAGAAAAGTTGTAGACAAGATGAGTTGTGTGGTTTTCTCTCTCTCTCTCTCTCTCTCTCTCTCTCTCTCTCTCTCTCCTCTCTCTCTCTCTCTCTCTCTCTCTCTCTCTCTCTCTCTCTCTCTCTCTGTGTGTGTGTGTGTGTGTGTGTGTCTGTGAGTGTGTGTGTGTGTGTGTCTGTCTGTCTGCTTTTCTGTCTGTTTGTCAGTTTGTCTGTCTGTCATTCTGTGTTTGTGTCTGTAAATGTGTCTGTGTGTCTGAGCCTGTGTGCGCATGTGCATGTGTGTGTGAGTATGTGTGTGAGAGTGTGTGTTTGTGTGTGTGTGTGTGTGTGTGTGTGTGTGTGTGTGTGTGTGTGTGTGTGTGTGTGTGCGCGCGCGTTTTGTTTGTATATGTCTGTCTGTTTATCTGTGTCTGTGTATCCATGCTTGCGTTTGTATGTGTTCCACCTCCTTAAAGTTTAAGGCTGGCATTCCTATTTCCAGCGGCAAAAAGTATAGTAAATGGGCTTAATTCGGTAGGATGGTAAATGTTGATGTGATTTTTTTTTTACGTGAAGTTCTTGTACTTAAAGGTCAAAATTGAATATCAGCTTTAATGGTCAAGGCTCAAAGAAAAATTACGAAAATAAAAATTTCATGTGCCATTAACATTGGACCTTGAATCCCATTTTCCTTTCTTGCTGAATCGTAATTGGTTGAGTTCATAATTACAATCGTCCTTGCAATCAAACAAAGAAGTCAAAAGGTCAAGATTACAAAAGAACAGCCAAACAAAAAAAGCTTGTAAAGGGTTGACAGAGCTGCAGGTTCTTTCGTACAATTTTGTCCCTGTTTAATGAAGTTCAAGAGAGTTAACAAAACATGAGGCTTTTTGAAAGTAGAGGTGACACGTAAAAAGGTCAAGGTCTTGACTCGGTGACAAAGACTTGACACGATCCTTCGACTGCTTTCTGCTGCTCTCTTCCTTCCTTCCTTCCTTCCTTCCTTCCTTCCTTCCTTCCTTCCTTCCTTCCTTCCTTCCTTCCTTCCTCCTTCCTCCCTTCCTTCCTTCCTTCCTTCCTTTTTTCATCCTGTTTCTCTTATTCCATCTCTTTTGTTACTTCTTCTTCCTTCCATTTCCATTTCTTCTTCTTCTTCTTTCTTCTTCTTCTTCTTCTTCTTCTTTACTTCCTCTGTGTTCTTTTCCCCTTTTTCTTCCTTTTGTTTAATTCCTACTTCATTACATTTTAACTCTTTTAAACCCTTTCTCTTCCTTTTGTTTAATTCCTACTTCATTACATTTTAACTCTTTTAAAATCGCCACTTGTTTATCATCCCCCCCCCCCCCCCCCCCCCCCCCTTTTTTTTCTGTTTGCTTTAAGCTATTACTTGAGATGCTGCAACACCCACCAGTGGTGATGATGATGATGATGATGCAAAAGATGAGAACGAATATGATGATGGTTATAACTATGGCTATGACCGACCACAATGATGGTGTTGATGATGATGTTGGTGGTGGTTATGATGATAATGACGATGATGATGATGATGATGATGATGATGATGATGATGATGATCATGATGATCATGATGATGATGATCATGATCATCATCATCATCATCATCATCATCATCATCATCATCATCATCACCATCGCCACCACATCATCATCATCATCATCATCATCATCATCATTTGTTAAATCATCTGTTTTGCATTCGCAATCATTGAATTGCCGTTTTTTGATCAACAATACAATATCTTTTTTTTTTCACACAAGTATAAAGAAGAACCGAGGAGAGACAGGATGAGATTACACCGTCCTATCTTCCCCCTCGTTCTCCACCTCCAACCGTTCCTCGTCCTCTCTCTTCCTTTCCCTTATCCCACACTCTAATCTTCCCATCCTCTCTGCACAAAGTCACATTGATTTGTCATATACGACGGCAGCAAAGTATATGAATAGGTCCTGGCACAAACAAACCAATATTGTACGTATCGATCAGGATGGCAAGACAATGGGGTATCTAGATATATTACCAATGCAGAGCACATACATACGTGGATGGGATAGAGATACATTCGGTCTGGCATCTACGATCACGTTTGCTTAGGGGATATTCCTAGGAGGTCGTTGGTACAATGACATCATACACAGTGTGTCTGTGTTGGAAAGAACTGCAGGCTGTGGTGCCGTGCAGGGTCTCTCTCTCTCTCTCTCTCTCTTCTCTCCTCTCTCTCTCTCTCCTCTCTCTCTCTCTCTCTCTCTCTCTCACACACTCTCACACACACACACACACACACACACACACACACACACACACACACACACACACCCACACACACACACATGCACACACACACACACACGCACGCACGCACACAACGCACTGTACATATATTATATATATATATATATATATATATATATATATATATGGATCCTCAAGCATAGGCTCAAAGATTGTCCATTACATTTTATACTGTTTGCGTAATATTTTTAGTTTTCAACAACTTTTTTCCTCTCCACACTTTCGTTTTGTTTAATTATACTACCTTTTCGCTGGCTGCTTTGGGGAGTTGCTGTTGGATTGTGTTTTTTCGAACCCTTGGCGGTCAGAACACCACCACAGAATTATGGACTGTGGTGTGATAGATCTGTCTTCTAGAGGATTGCGATAGTTTCCTCATGCAGCTAGTGAAGGGTTTTTCATATTTATGATATACATTTTCCCATTTACTTCACTTTTTTTTTTTAATTTCAAATCTTTGCCAAATCATACTATAATGATGGAAGAATTGTTAACCCTGCACTTTGTTTTCCCCCCACTACTTAATTGGTTCAGCTATATATATATATATATAATACTCACCACCGCTCGTACAGGCACACACAGACACATACACACACGCACGGGACACACACACACACACACACGCACACACACACAATGCACGCGCACGCACGCACACACACCACAACACACACACCACACACACACAACACACACACACACACACACACACACACTTGACTGACTGAAACCAATTTATTGTCAGATTAACTCTAAGTTGTAAGTCACATTTAAGAAAACATTATGAACAGAATACCAACGTTTTTCATTCAAAGCAAAGACAGCATAATTAACACACCAAAATACGCGCGCACAAATACACTTACACACACAAGCGCACACAACCCCACGCGTGCGTACTCACGCACATACACACACACACTAACGTCTACGGGCGCACGTGCCGGCGCGCACACACCACAACGTACGCACTTACACATAACATACACAAAACACAACACGCATCTCATACGAACACACAAGCATTCACCCTCAAATACACTCAAACTTACACACTCACACACAGACATACACACGCCACACACACACGCGCACACACACGCGCGCGCTCACACACACACACCACAACACACACACACACACACACACACACACACACACACACACACACACAACACACACACACACTCATACTCGAGCACTCGTACACACATTCATTCACTCTCATAAAACACAACACGCCGCATGCACGCGCACATACCCGCGCGCACGCACATACACATCCACGCCCATTCAGGATACGCATTCGGTGTTTGCATTCAGATCTGTGTCGAGTGTAAAACACACACACACACACACACACACACCACACACCACACACACACACACACACACACACACACACACACATACACCGCCCGCGCGCGCTTGCACGCACATACAAAACGCACGCACACGCACATGCATGCCGTTTTCTTCCCTGCTTCTGAATCTGAATCCTACATGTGGGAAGATCTTTCCTTTGATTTTTTTTTTTTTTTTTTTTTTTTTTTTGGGGGGGGGGGGGGGGGGGGGGTCTTATTTTCCGTTAATTTCATTTCATTTGAGGATTAAAGCCCATGTCACGATTGCTGACATCAGTCCTTTTATTACGCTACGACGCCATCCATGCAGCCACAGAGAGATAGACACCACACAGAGTTAATTCACAGACCAATGAACAGTGACAGTTAGATGATGAACTCGTTGAACCGACGGACACACGCAGAAAAACATATCTTAACGCACATAACAATGCACACATGTACACACGCAAGCATGCGCACGTGGGCGCACTAACACACACACACACACACACACACACACACACACACACACACACCCACACACACACACACACACAACATTCACGCACACACACACACAACACACACACACCCACACACACACACAACACACACACACACACCACACAGAGGCACTAGTGACGACTCCAGGCACTAGCTCACACGCACTCTCTCTCTCTCTCTCTCTCTCTCTCATCTCTCTCCTCTCTCTCTCTCTCTCTCTCTCTCTCTCTTCTCTTCATCATTTATTTCGCACGCACACTGCCAAAATAAACCGAAACAGTTCGGTCCAAACCAAAAGAGGGTGTTCTCCGTTTTTTTCTGAGCCAGCTAACCTAATTATGTAAATAATTACATGTCACGTTTCATGAACTGATTCTCATTTCACGCTTCCGGCATTCATGTCATTGCTGCTGCTGCTGCTGATGGTGTTGTTGTCACTGCAATAATGGCAATGCCTCCGAAGCTTGGTGTGATGATGTGATGATCCAGGGGATGTAGTTTTAAATGTTTATTCGTTTGTTTATACATATCATCAGTTTGACTGTTATCTGTATGTTTTAAAGTAGGTTCAATGCGTTTATCAAATGCACATTTATGAGTTTCATTTGTCTGTTTGTCTCTGATTTTAAGAAAGGTGAAATATCATGGTCTAATAAAGAAGCACCTCAGCAAAGGAAGATTGTGAACAAGCTGCAGGAGGCAGTTTCGCGCCGCCCACCCACCCACCCACCCTCCATCTAACCCCCACCCCCACCCCTACCCTACCCCACCCCACCACCCCCACCCTCAGCCCTCAATCCTTCACCTTCTGTTTGGCGCAGCATAATTTTGATTCATTGCGCATCTGTTTGGCAATGATCTAGAAGTTGCTCCCATCCCTACCACCTCTCGTTCTGTACGAAGTGATCCGCCACTGGAAACCCCCTCCCCCACTCCTCCCCCACCCTCAAAGTGTGAATTCCAGCTCTTGGTCAGGGGGGGGGACAGAGTAAGCCTCTCTAACTGATTACGTGAAACTGGTTCACCTCGATCGTTGATGAGAGGGACAGAGGAGATGATAACACTCACTTAACATAGAAAAATTTGGGTTGCTGGGTCATTGGTGAGAGGCCACAACAGCGAAGGACATCCTGGCTGTGTAAAACTGGGGAACTGGATGTACGTTCGGGTCTTTAGTGCCACGTCACAGCAGAGTCCTGCAGAATATTTGTGGAGCTGCATCGGCCTTTTTCATTTTAGAATGAATTTATAGCTTGCGTTTAAAAATGTTGAAGAGATTTTGTTTGTAAACCAGAGAGAAAGAGGGGGGCGGGGGGGGGGGGGGGGGGGGGGGAGAGAGGAAAAGAAGAAAGGATGGAGAGAGAAGGAGGGGAAGACAGGGGGAGAGAGGGGGCGAGAGCGAGGGGGGGGGGGTGAGAGAGATTGAGAGAAACAGAAAGAAAGAGAGAGAGAGAGAGAGAGGAGAGAGAGAGAGAGAGAGAGAGAGAGAGAGAGAGAGGCGACACAAACCCAAAAAAAATCATTCTAGCAAGGTAACGAGATAAACAAATTGAATGTTTTTCTCTTCACAATCCCTGGGGGAAAAGGCAAATAAAATATGAAATAACATTTCAGAGGCAATAACATAAAAAGAACAAATAAGCAGTAAGATCTAACACAATTCAATACATATAGGCTGCTGTCAACACCACTGACAAACGAGTAGCAACGGAAAACATGAAGATAGGACACAAGAAGGAGAGAGAGAGAGAGAGAGGAGAGAGAGAGAGTTCGAGAGAGAGAGAGAGAGATGAGAGAGAGAGAGAGAGAGAGAGAGAGTGGAAAAATACACTATCAGACATAAAAACAAACCGATGAATGTTGTCAAGATCTCTTTTACTGTAAACAAGTAATTATGGGCGTGTGTGTGTGTGTGTGTGTGTGTGTTGTGTGTGTGTGCGCGTGCAGGCACGTGCGTGTGTCTGTGTGTACGTGCCTGTGTGTGAGTGAGGGTGGGTGTGTGTGTGTGTGTGTGTGTGGTGTGTGTGTGTGTGTTGGGTGTGTGTGTGTGGTGTGCGTGTGTCTTGTGTGTGTTGCATGCGTGCGGTGCGTGCGTGCGTGCGTACGTGCGTGCGTGTGTGAGAGTGTGTATGTATGCATTTCAGTCCGACTTTAATAACATTGGTGCACAATTTAGTCTTGTCTGTGCATGTCTTTGGATCGTCTAAAGGTAAGAAGCGTTTCGTATGACTACTTTTATAACCCAACAAAAGTAAGCGCTTGCGCTCACACACACAACACCACACCTACACACACACACACACACACACACACACACACACACACACACAAGCACGCACGCACGCACGCACGCCGCACGCACGCCGAACGCACGCACGCACGCACGCACGCACGCACGCACGCACGTCACTCACACACACACCACACCACACACACACACACACACACACACACCACCCACACACACACGAGCATGGGGGGGGGCAAACGAACTGCATGAAGACTGCGACTTGGACAGAAATTTTCAAAAAGGCAATAATAAAAAAAGGGTACTAAAAAAGTACTAAACATAGAAAAAGCCAAAACAAGCCTATTTCTTTGTATGGTAAGAAAATTATTGGCCTCTGCGTTCGTGCGTGCTGTGCTTGTGTGTGTGTGGCGCGTGCGCGGCGCGCGCGCGTGGTGTGGTATGTGTGTTGATGTGTGTGTGTGTGTGTGTGTGTGTGGTGTGTGTGTGTGTGTGTGTGTGTGTGTGTGTGTGTGTTGTGTGTAGGTTTGTCTATGCATATAATGATAGCATATGTAATGGTGTACAATATCTGATTTCAATTTCTCCAACCGCGTGTGTACAGTGGGACATCAATCTGAATTCAAAGCATCTCCTTCTTTTATTGTTCTTGTTGCTGCTGCTTGCTGCTGCTGCTGCTGCTGCGTGCTGCTGCTGCTGCTGCTGCTGCTGCTGCTGGCTGCTGCTGCTGCTGTGCTATCGTTGGAGTAACCAACCTTACCCGAAACCGATGTGTGTGAATGTGTCGAGCAATCACACTTCAGGACATGTCATGCTAAAAATCTCATCTCCCATCTTGTCTGCCTGTCAACATCCAATGGCCGTTGCTGAGGCAGCGGCGATGACCTCCTGATAACGTCTCTCTCCATCTGTTGCTGTTCTGTGTGGGCCTTTGACAGCTGGTGAAGGACAGGCCTGTCCACTCCCATATGTATTGTCCTCTCACCTCTTCTTCTGTCTGCCTCCTCTTCCCCCACCTGACACTGTGCCTTGCTGGGGTGTTTTTTTTAGTGTTTTATTGTTTATGGTGTTGTTGGGGGGGGGGGGGGGGGGGGGCTGGTGGTCAGCTGTTCTTCAAATTTGTTGGAAGCATTTCATGGTTCTCCTCTTGGCAATAGTGAACAGGTAGTCACCCGATTCATTGTTTCGTTTCAACCTGTTACAGACTTCGTTTTGTATGATATGCACTTTGTGTATGTTACTTTGAGCTTCACCGCATCAGAAAGTACAAAACAATGCTGCTCGTTTGATTCTCAGACAACCCAGATCTTCTCATGTCACTGCCTCACTTCTTTCTCTTCACTGGCTGCCGGTCGAAAAACGAATAGACTACAA
>JADBJO010006659.1:15000-25000 GCA_016801955.1 Conus betulinus | reverse complement strand
ACTAAACATATGTCACCTGAAAAATTAGCGTCTGGGATCTTTGATTTTGTTTATATCAAATGTATGCATATTGGAGACTGTTACGGGTGGTGTGCGGTGCGTCTTTTGCTGTTTGACTCTCACCTGAAGAAGTTTGGATGCGTGTACGACTTTTCCCTATACACACCCACACCATACAAACATACATAGCCAGGCAACAAGTACATAATACATGATAAACAAAAGCAGGCCATCAATATACTCTCGCCACTATCATCGAGGGCGCGCAACTGTACTAGTGATATATAGTGACTACTGACATAATTATCAAATATGCATTCTCCTGCGCAGACTACGCTGGCACCCACAGCAGTGTCACTATTGACAGTCTATGCACTTGGCCGCGTCCGGCCCAAGTTACTCAGTCCTCACACAGTTCAGAAGTCATTCACGGTTCGTGGAGAGTCCTTCCAGGAACTCCCACACAACACAAGAGGTTCAAAAGCCGTTCGCAGACGTAGGTCGTGGAGTCCTTCCAGGAACTCCCACACCACAAGAGAGACACACGTCGTCGTTCCGACGAACTCTGAAGCCCTTTGACACGCTAGCTTGTTGCTGACCTCACAGACAGCCTCTCGAGCTTCACCGACACCCGGGGGAATTGACTGCCAGCGAGGACACACCTTCAGTCTCCCTTCGGCTCTCTGATGAAGTTGCTCGATCGGTAGCTCTGCGGAGACTGAAGGGAAATCCTCGCTCACCCGACTTATACAAAACGCAAGTGAGTTGTTGTCAGGTAAATAGGTCAACCGGTTTTACAGGTTACCCTGTTCCGATCAAACGTGTCCCCAAACTTCGGGACCGGGCGAAATACAGTCCGTCACAGAGACTCTGTATTAGTGAGGTGACACATACATTCTCTTGGAAACTTAGAAACACGGAGTCTCAGACTCACAGGTTGTCTCTCTCGAGCCGATCCGCCAAGCATCCACACGCTGCTGAGAGGAGCACGAGAGATGAACTGGCCACCTTGTAAGAATACCTGAAACGTGTCTTCCCAAGACGACCTGCTGGAAAGCAAACGTTCACAGACTGGCCAGGAACAGCAGTTCAAGAACAAGCTCAAACCCTCGCTGTCATGGATCCAGACAGCTTGGAAACAATAACGCTGGACCGCCTTCCCTGGTGAAACTGCATTAGCAGAGGTTCTGCCTCTGTTGAACAGCACGTGACTGCAGAGGCCCACAAGGAACGTGAGCTTCGCGGGTCCAAAGCCGTCTCCTCCTTATCTTCAGTGCCCACAGGCCACTTGTGCCCGGCTTGCAGAAAAGCCTCTCGTGCCTGCCTGATCAGCTGCAGCTGGACACATCACATTCAATCATCCAGTGTGGTGTCCTTGACTACGATGAACGAATATCAACAAACAATGATGATGCGAGATGTGTGTGTGTGTGTGTGTGTGTGTGTGTGTGTGTGTGTGTGTGTGTGTGTGTGTGTGTGTGTGTGTGTTTGTATGTGGTAACTAGATAAATGGCTATAGAGATATAGGCAGATATATAGAGAGTTAAATATATATAGAGTGGGTGGGTAGGTGTATGTGTGTGTGAGTGTGTGTGTGTTTAGACAGATAAATGGAGAGAGAGAGAGAGAGAGACAGAGATGTGTGTGTGTGTGTGTGTGTGTGTGTGTGTGTGTGTGTGTGTGTGTGTGTGTGTGTGTGTGTGTGTATGCTTACGTGTGTCTGGAGAGGGGGGATGAGGGGATAGGGGATGCGTGGTAGCACTCCTTGGCATTAGGGAGGAGGGTGCAAGAGAGAGGGAGGAGGAGCTGGGGGGGTGGGGGGGGGGGGGGTCGTGTCAGTTTCATTAGGGTGGCCCAGCCTCAACGGGGTATGACGAGATTACAAGATGACAGCCATGAGAAACGTAGGACATTGCCCTATCATTAGTGCAGTGAGGTCTCTCTCTCTCTCTCTCTCTCTCTCTCTCTCTCTCTCTCTCTCTCTCTCTCTGGGCGCCCGTCCAATACGTGCTGCCCCTTTGGGTAGTGGCCGGGCCTGATAAGGTGTTAACACCTACGTTTTGCGGTGGAGTGGGGAGTGAAGGTGAAGTGAAGGGTGGTGGTTTGTCTGTTCATCTACAGGGTGGCTGTGTGCCCTCCATGCCTGTGTCACGTGTAGGGGTCTAGTGCAGGACAGGTGAGCCGTGTGTGTGTGTGTGTGTGTGTGTGTGTGTGTGTGTGTGTGTGTGTGTGATAGACTGGTGTGTGTGTGTGTGTGGGAGGTTATAGACTAGGTGTGTGTGTGTGTGTGCGCGCGCAGGGGGGGGGGGGGGGGGAGAGAGAGTTTTGTAATCAACCATGAATTCAGATGACTTCCTGCCATTCCACATGTCCGTCAGTATCCATGCAGGCAAGCGTTTCTACCAACCAACATTAGAGATTCGAACATCTGCCTGAATCAGCTATGGTAACGAAACCCTTGACACTTTCAAGTCAGGGGTGCCATTAAAAAAAAACCCGGACTGCAGTTAGTAAGAGCAAGTAGATACAGGCTGTCCCTGTTCCTCTTTCTGACTCGAGGAAGGCGTGCGCGCGCGCGTGCGTGCGCGTGTTTGTGTGCGTGTATGTGTGTGTGTGTGTGTGTGTGTGTGTGGTGTGTGTGTGTGTGTGTGTGTGTGTGTGTGTGTGTGTGTGTGCGTGCGTGTGCGCGCGCGCGCGTGTGTGTGTGTGTATGTGTGTGTGTGTGTGTGTGTGTTAGAGACAGAGAGAGAAGGATAGTGGTGTGTGTGTGTGTGTGTGTGTGTGTGTGTGTGTGTGTGTGTGTGTGTGTGTGTGTGTGGTGTGAGTGCGTGTGTGCGTGCGTGCGTGCGTGTGTGTGTGTGTATATGTGTTTGTGTGTGTGTGTGTGTGTGTGTGTGTGTGTGTGTGTGTGTGTGTGTGTGTGTGTGTGTGTGTGTGTGTGTGTGTGTGTTTTTAGAGACAGAGAGAGAAGGAGAGTGGTGTGTGTGTGTGTGTGTGTGTGTGTGTGTGTGTGTGTGTGTGTGTGTGATTTTTTTTCCACCGCTGGGTGAAATGGCGTCTCGGGATTAGCCAGGCCTTCGGGAGAAAATTGAAAAAGAGCTGTCTGCTGATAAAAGCCACGTGAAGAAGGTTGACATATTAATCCTCACTGTCTTTTGTCTACTTCTTTATCAAAAAGTGGTTGTCTGCTGATAAAAGTCACGTGAAGTGGGTTGACATGTTAATCTCTGCTGATAAAAGTCACGTGAAGTAGGTTGACATGTTAAATCTCTGCTGATAAAAGTCATGTGGAGCAGGTTGACATGTTAATCCTCACTGTCTTTTGTCTCCTTCTTTATCAAAAAGTAGTTGTCTGCTGACAAAAGTCACGTGAAGTAGGTTGACATGTTAATCTCTGCTGATAAAAGTCATGTGGAGCAGGTTGACATGTTAATCCTCATTGTCTTTTGTCTCCTTCTTTATCAAAAAAGTAGTGTCTGCTGACAAAAGTCACGTGAAGTAGGTTGACAAGTGACAAGTTAAATCCTCACTGTCTTCTGTCTATCCTTTCCTGATCAACCCATGATGCAGTAGGGCGATGAGCCTGTTCATTGTGGCGTATAATGGATAAAAAGATGAAGATACACGAATATGCACGCATGTGCAAGCACATAGATGCGCACACACATGCAAGTACATGCGCATGTCAACCTGCAAGCACAAGCACACACATGCAAATGCACATCAATCTCACGCGCGTGTGTGCGTACTTTCGTATTCACGCGTTTACACGCGCGCGCATGCACACACACACACGCGGAAGCACACACACACACACGCTATAACTTATTATTATGACCAAAACTTAAGGGTGGAGCCAAGGTTAATAAGTAATCCATTCCAAAGTTTACACGGTCACGGGTACCACCCAGCCCACCTGACCTGCAGGAAAATGGACAGTGGAAAAGATGGACTTGTACAGTGGTCTGTTATCACTATCACCTGTCAATACAAAGGCCTGGGGTCACCGCAAGGTCGTCGGTAACGAGTAGCATGGCGAAGTTCAACGGGGAAAAGCGGTGTTTGTCAACACTGCAGTTATGATGTTCAGGGGCGGATTGCTTCGTGAGGAAAAGGAGGAGGGGAGCGAGTTCAAGATTTGTTTCCATACTTTGTTTGCTTGCTTGCTTGCTTGCATGTTTTTTTAAAGTGTCTTGACCGGTGACAGTCATATATAATGGTGTGGGGATGGGTTGGGGTTAAGCTGTGTGTGTGTGTGTGTGTGTGTGTGTGTGTGTGTGTGTGTGTGTGTGTGTGTGTGTGCTTGCGCGCGCGTGCGTGCGTGCGTGTGGAGGGGAGGGTGAGGAGGGGAGGGGATGAAGGGGATGACGATGCGACCTGCTTTATGCATAAAAATTGAATGATGTTTCTAATTTTCAGCTGACAGTTCGTTGACGTTTCATCTATTGACTTTTTCTCTTACCCCACACCACCCCCATTCCACAAAGCTCTTCTAACGATTATACGATTATTTTTTTTCTTTTCTTTTTTTTTTTTTTTTTTTTTTTTTTTTTTTTTTTTTTTTTTTTTGGATTCGAGTGATGAGTGCGTATGCGTGGTGGCGTAGGAGGGAATGAACTCGTCCCTGATATTTCTTTATTTTTAATCTCTTTTTGCCCTTGATCTCTTAACTATTTAAAAGCATTGAATAGTGCAATTCATGAAAATTTGATTCGTATTAAATTACTCGTAATTATAACTAGAACAACTAAAAATATTATAAAATAGAAGAAAATAATACTATTTTGGATCTAAACTAGGGACGCAAACCACTTGTATAAATATCCTCTTACGGGGAAGTTAGAGTGACTTCCCATTCTACAAGTTAAACAAACGGGTAGATAGATCCTGATGGTGTTTCAATTCTGTATGAGCCCTATGTGTGTGACGCAAATGTTAAATAATGTAGGTTTTTAGTTTGTTTCTTTGTTTGCCTGTTTTTGTCAATAATGTTTGCCTCTCTCTCTCTCTCTCTCTCTCTCTCTCTCTCTCTCTCTCTATCTCTCTGTCTATCTTTGTCTCTGTTTATCTCTCTGTCTGTCTCTCTGTCTCTGTGTCTCTTCTGTCATGTTCTATGATGACTTGCTGCACATTAACAGTAGAAATAATAACATAGATGCCTTGAAACTACTCTTCAACAAAACACAAACCTAGAATGAATGTATCCAAATGCATGAAACAAATTTATACTCACTACATCATCAGAAAATACAAACAACTAACAGAACAAACAGAAATGCAGACACCTGCACTGGCAAGTACCAAATCCATAGACAGTAAAGCAGCAACAAAACTTCAGATACTGATCAAAGTGAAGTCCTAAACCCATAGACGTTTAGAACAACAACAACGAAAATGCAGATACTAATCAAGCTGAAAGCTGAACGCAATGTTATTTCAAAACATGATTTGATGTAACTTTACTGAAAGAGTGAGCACAAAAAAAAAAAAAAAAAAAAAAATCCCAGTGAAGAGAGGTATATAACACACTTTAAAAAAAAAAAAAAAAAAAAAAAAAAAAAAAAAAAACGAACAAAAAGACGAAATTGAAGAAGAAAAAAAAAAAAGTGCTTCATATCCTGCACGCAACTGAGAGGGGAAAAAAAAAAAATATCTTCTCAAGTAGTATAGGTTGTGTCTGTGTCTCCCCCACCCCCACCCCCCACCCCTCGCTCTTCCCCCCCTATCTCAGTTCCTCCCCTCTTCCCTCCGCCTTCTCTCTCCCATCCTTATCCCACCCCCCACTTCCTGTCTTTGAGGGGGCAGGGAGGGGGAGGAGCAGTCTTGACAGAGGACAGCCTTGACAGAGGACAGTCTGCCACCAACCAATTGTTGTTTTTCTTGCATAATTATGTCATCTCACTTCCTTTTCTCTTGTAGCAGTCTACAGTGGTGAGAGCTATCAATGCAGGAATGGGGTAGAAAAAAAAAAAAAAAAAAAACTTTGGTTTTTTTTAGTGTTTTTGTTTGTTTGTTTGTTTTTTTTTTGTTTTGTTTTGTTTTTGGTTGTTGTTGTTGGTTTTTTTTTTGTTTGTTTCTTTGTTTCTTTGTGGGGTTTTTGTTTGTTTTTTTGTTTTTTTTTTTTTGTTTTTTTATGACAGACGTAGTACGTTTACTTTTCCTACGTATTCTGTTCGAACTCAAGGACACTTTAGCTCCATTCCACTGAAGTGACTCTCCTTGTCAAGATAACATTTTCCCTGTCAAGTTAAAGATTTATTGAAGCAGCACGATCAACTATACAATAAAAATAAAATAAAACAAGAAATTCAAATGTAGAACATAAGATTGAAGTAAAATGTCATTGTTGTTGTTGTTGTTGTTTACAGTTTAACACATAATTCTAAATTGCTATTAACTCCATCCGGAAGTAACAACCGGCTCAAGCTGAGATCGAAATGAATCACACAGTTAATGCCAGAGAGCTAGAAACCATCATCTTTTTGTTTTAGTTTTGTTTTTTTAACAACCTCTAACCAGGAGGTTGATGTCAACTGCTTGTTGGTTTGTCTGTCTGTTCCACGATATACCGAAAACTGTTTAACTGATTTCTTAACGAAACATAATTGAATGATGGAATATGGAACAAAGACGAATACATTTCATTTGGTGCGTGTTCGGGTAAAAGGGCAGTCCTAGAATCCGTTCAGCAAGATTGAACAAAAACTGTCGAACCGATTTCAACGAAACTCTATAAAAAGATAGAATGTGACCTAAGAGCACATCAGATCAGTTTGGGGGCGGATCTGTGGTAGGACTCTAGACCAAATGGCAGATCCAGGATCCGTTCGATCATGACGTAGGTGTGCATTTTTGGAACGCTCTTCCAGGTGTATCCATTTTTGACAGTGTGACTCACTTTACCTAAACAATTTGCATTTAAGGGACTAATAGGCGTTCTACCACAGCTCTCCATGTATGTGAGAATTTGCATGATATGTAGGCTACTTTCTTTCGTCGTCCGCAACACCCAGAAACTGAACTAAATGTAGTGTTATTAGTGCTAAAATAATTTACAGGATTCATGTCGAGTATGTCATACAACATTTAAAACTGAGCAGGCTGGCTAATGTTGAAGCTTCTCATTAGCTTTCAGAAGGAAAATTTTAAAACAGCTGCCATATTGGCGTTCAAGCAAATGCCAGGGTCGCCATCGGGGCTGGTTCATTTTGTTTTCTCTTGAGATGCTTCACATAGCTTTACAGTAATTACCAAACGTTATGAGCTGTCCGAACGGTACATTGGGGAATATTTGATCGTATATTTTTTGTGTGGTTTCAAGCTAGTTATGTTGACAGTCAATTTCGATAGCCATTTTTCAATGGCTGCCATGCTGGATATACTATTTACTCACCCTCAAATACTTCGCTAATATTGTAAACTATCTACATGTGAACTTTTGTAGCATTCAAGTCGTCCTGCTGGAAATTTTGGTCTCCAGTCATAGCCGGAGTAGATCTACACGGAGCCCCGTATGGTAGCCATTTTAAGATCACCGCCACAATTGAATTACCATTGATTGAAATAGGACACAACAAATTACAAGACAAAACACGACGCGTTTCGACCTCTTTGATCTTCTTCAGGCAAGACAAACGTCATTCAAGATAATGAAAACGAAGAACGAACAATCACTTATCTCCCCAAACGGGGCACAAAATGAATGGGCTCAAATTGGATGTGAGGATGATAAATGATTTTTCGTTCTGCGTTTTCCTTGTCTCGAATGTTGTTTGTCTTTCCTGACGAAAACCAAAAAGGTCGAAACGCGTCGTGTTTTGTATTGTAATTTGTTTGTCTCTTTCGTTCGGCGGAACACTAAATCTTCTTTTAGGTTTGTCTTAATTCCCTCCTACAGTCACCTCACTTTGAAATTGACTAAAATGGCTTAAAGATTTATTACCAGTACCACACGCCATCCACAGGCTTAACTGGTTCCATTCTGATGGTTCACTTTGCAACTTTAATGTGTTCCAGTGTACAGACAGTATATTTCCAAATGGCAGCCAGATTGAATATTGGGTTTATTCAGGTAAACAAATAGTTTTCACCAGTTATGTAAACTACACACATGAAAAATTGTGTTCCGTTCTGATCATTCTGACTGACGTTTTTTAGGAGTACTGTTGTGTAGAGTGGGTCAAAATGGCCGTCTTTATTGGCACCAAGACAAATGCCAGGACACAAGTGGACTAGAAATTAATGTTCTTTTTCGGATGCCAGTAACCATTTCCAACAGGTTGCCTTCCCCTAACGTTTAGGGCGGTTTCGTTTCGACTTGTTTTGTTCTGTTCTGTTCTGTTTTGCTTTACTTTGCTCTGTTTTGCTTTGTTTTGCTTTGCTTGCTTTGCTTTGCTTTGCTTTGCTTTGCGCTTGATTTGCTTTGATTTGTTTTGTTTTGTTTTGTTTTCCGTTGTTTTTGCTTTCATTTTGTTTCTGGTGCAGTCTTTCCGCAGTTATAGAGCCCAGCGTCCAGAATAGTAGACTATTGGTTAAGTGTTACTGAGCTTTGCTCTTCTATACCCTAAATAGAGTCGAAGGATTAATAAATCTGAAACTTCAATGTGTGTGTGTGTGAGCGTACCCGTGGGGGTGTGCGTGCTTGCGTGCATGCGTGCGTGCGTTTATGTGTGTGTGTGTGTGTGTGTGCGCGCGCGCGCGCGCGTGTGTGTGTGTGTGTGTGTGTGTGTGTGTGTGTGTGTGTGTGTGTGTGTGTGTGTGTGTGTGTGTGTGTGTGTGTGTGTGTGTGTGTGTGTGTGTGTGTGTGTGTACGTGCGTGCGTGTGTGTGTGTGTGTGTGTGTGTGTGTGTGTGTGTGTGTGTGTGTGTGTGTGTGTGTGGGGGGATTCTGGTTGTTGATGGGCTCTCTATGTGCAAAACAAAACAAAAATACCAAACTTGAAATGTCTAATATATTTGCATTGTTGTATAAATAAATAACATGTGAGTCAAAACAGGCACATTGCCTCTTGTATATTTTTTGCCACGCTAACAGTTATCCTCTGACAGCTTTCTAAGCCCGAAACTCTGGCTGCCAGATAATCTAATTTGTTTCGCGGGGAAAAATCTGTTTCAGTACTTTTTGTTCTTTTACAAACTTAGAATGCCACTGCACTGTGTGGGAGTGTCGTGCCACGATACATGAGTGCGTGTGTGTGTGTGTGTGTGTGTGTGTGTGTGTGTGTGTGTGTGTGTGTGTGTGTGTGTTGTGTGTACCTCAGTTTAACGTCTTCTCACTAAAAGTGATAGGGGTCCTATCAAACGATGTGTTAATGGTGTGGTATGCGGATGTGTGTGTGTGTATGTGTGTGTGTGTGTGTGTGTGTGTGTGTGTGTGTGTGTGTGTGTGTGTGTGTGTGTGTGTGTTTCGTGCGCGCGCGTGAGTGCGTGTATGTGTGTCTGTCTGTTTGTCTGTCTGTGTCTGTGAAAACGTTGCCGAGCGCATGTGAGAGAGAGTGTGTGTGTTTGTATGTGCCTGTGTGTGTGTGTGTTCGTACGCGCGCGCGCGCGTGCGCGTATGTGTGTGTGTGTGTATGTGTGTGTGTGTGTGTGTGTGTGTGTGTGTGTGTGTGTGTGTGTGTGTGTGTGATGTCTATGTCTGTCTGTGTCAGACAGAGAGACGGACTGACAAAAAGAGATTCTGTTTGTAAAATATACAATAAATAAAAGACCAAAACAAACAAAAACAGCCTAAACTCGACTGGGTTTGACTTTACCACTGATAATTTTGACCAGCGAGATTGCGGTGTCTTATCGGCTGAGTTCATGCAAAGCAACGTGTATGCATGACCCATGCTGAATAACCAGCCAGGCGTGTACAAATCATGTAGGCTACCTCATCCATATATGCGAGCAATAATAAGCCCCATAGCCACAACAACATAACAGCTCTCGTAAGGGCGCGCGTGGGAGGGGATCGGTAGGGGGGGGGGGGGGGGGGGGGGGATGAGCGGTGAGAAAGA
>JADBJO010006659.1:0-10000 GCA_016801955.1 Conus betulinus | reverse complement strand
ATCTTAGAAAGTACTTTGTCAACCTTTCTGAAAATTTGTAGTTATGTTCATTATGGATCATGCATGATACCAGATGTTTTAGTTTACCATCATAGCCGTTACCAATGGCTACAATGGCCCATAACAGTTTTTCTTTTTTATGGAATGACTCAGAAAGTACTTGGCCGATCTGTCTGAAAATTTGTAGGTATGTTCATTATGGGTCACGGATGATGCCAGATGTTTTAGTTTACTGTTATAGCTGTTAGTAACGGCTGTAACGGCCCCTAATGCTTTTTCTTCTTTATGGAATATCTCAGAAAGTACTTGGCTGATATTTCTGAAAATTTGTAGGTGTGTTCATTATGGGTCACAGATGATACCCTGTGGTTTAGTTTACCATTATAGCAGTTACTAACTGCTATAACGGCCCTAACAGTTCTTTTTTTATGGAATGTCACCTTTCTACTGATGCATGGGTAAACCATTGACTTCCGGGAATAGGCCAGAGGATGTCCGGGAAAGACCGGAGGACACTGGGAAAGACCAGAACCAAGGGCTCTGTGGGCTGGCTCCCCACTTTGCCTTCAACATGTGGCTACTAGAAACAAGAGGAAAAGATGCTCCCAGGATTCACCGAAAGGGGGAGAATGATGAATCCATCGGTGCTCAACCAATCACGACTGCAAATCCCAACGGACTATGAACATGGACCAAATGGAATATCCCATGTGTCTGTGGAAAGCGTTTCGCTACCACCCGGCATGAAGATCCACAGAACAAAGATGGGATGTGTGAAGACTCATCTGAATGAGCAGCAGCGCACTGCATCAGCAGATAAGACGTCGGAAGACCAAGGCCAGGATTTAAACCACAGTGCCAAGGACATCCACGCTGTTGGTTCGGTTCGGATGAGGAATTTGCACAGGCCCTCGATGCCAGCCGCCTGAAACTCAACCTGCCACGAGCAAACGAGACTAAAGATTGGGAGAAACTGGATGCAAAAATCGTCCAAAGACTCGATGCACTGATAGGAAAAAAGCACCCTGAAACATAAACTAGCCACATATGGGGACATTGTGTATGCCACATGTAGAGACGCCTATGGAGCAAAACTACCCAAAGAGAAAACACCTCCAAAGAAATCCAGACGCCAAGAAGAGATGGACAAGATCAGGGTCCAAAAGAAAAACCTCAAGAAGCAAATGAAGACCGCACTGCCAGCTGAAAAACAAGGCTTGGAAAAACTCTGGTAAGACCTGAAAGCAACAAGAGCGCTTCTTCAGAGACCCCTTCCAGTTTGCCAGAACTCTGTTTGAGCAGCCAAAATCTGGGACCCTAAGTGTGGACAAAGAAGTTCTTGAGCAGCATCTGAGGAAAACATACTCTGACTCACAGACTAAAGCACCACTCGACATTCAGGGCCTGGTGTGGCCAACCAACCCTGAGGAACAGTTCAATGACAAGCCTCCAACGCTGGCGGCAATCAAGAAGGTTGTCGACAAAGCCAGAGCCAAATCATCACCAGGGCCAAACTGAATACCTTAACAGCTGTACAAGAAATGTCCCAAGGACACCAGCCACCGTGGCGAAGTGGTTAGCGTCGCGGACTCCCGGCTGGGAGGTCGTGGGTTCGAATCCCATCAGAAGTCATGTGGGTTTTTTTTCTGCCCCGACCAACTCCTACCCAGAGTTGAGTTTGCTGCAGACTCAGTTGGGAAGACTGGGACCACACAGTCGAGTTTCATCCACTAAATGGATGCGTGTCTGAGAGTGTTGCTCAAATTTCCTGGCCAACACTGCAGGTGTCTGTATCTCTCGGGCCTGGTTGACGCCGGATATATTATGAAAGGAAGCGTAGAGTACAGCCCTGTCATGTAGTCTCAGACTGAAATGGAAATCCGTAGCATCATCATAATCATCCTCATTCTCATCGATCAGCATTAAAAAAAGTCTCAAATTCTGTGGCCCTTCATGCCGTGCTCTCATGGTGACCTCGGTTTCGATGTCCTCTCCACGTCTGTGGCCTTGGTTTGGTTCCGTCGGGGTCACGGGTATCGGCAAGTCCATGGGGGCTGTCGTTGGACGGACGTGGTGGCGCCTCCGGAGGGAGAGCTCACTCACGCGGCTCCCGCAACTAAGCAATTATTGTCATCAGTAGGGGGCTTAGTAGGTGGTGTCCTGCGTATGTTAGATCAGAACAGGCGCCACTGAACACCACCGAAGTGACTCGGCAGCAGTGCAGTGTCTCCTCCGGTGGGTGCCTCTTGACGACTTGACATTGACTCTCCCTGTGGATTGGCGGTGCCGTGGCTATGGACAGGGGGTCAGAATGAGCGGCGTGGGGCACTGCCTCTGAGGTGGCGCAGAGGTTGGGACAGCAAAAAAAAAAAAAAAAAAAAAAATGTCCCAAGGTGCTGGAGTGGCTCCACAGGCTGCTGCGATCAGCTTGGAGCAACCAGAAGATCAGCGGCCAGTGGATGACGGCAGATGGTGTGTACATCCCCAAAGAGCAAAACTCAAATGACATCAGCCAGTTCAGGCCAATATCACTACTGAACGTTGAAGGGAAAAATCTTCTTCTCTGTCATGGCAGCAAGGCTGACCAAGTAGCTCATGGAAAACAAGTACTTGGATGTGTCAGTCCAGAAAGGTGGCATCCCAGGCGTGGCTGGCTGTGTAGAACACGCCACAATGATCTGGGACGCAATCCAAGAGCAAAAACAAAAGAGAGACCTGGACGTAGTGTGGCTTGATCTGGCAAATGCATATGGATCTGTACCCCATGAGATGATACAGTTGGCTCTTGAGATGTACCATGTGCCAAAGAACATCGCGACATGCTCAAGAAGTACTTCAATGGCTTCTCAATGCGCTTCTCTACCAAGGAGTACACAACAGATTGGATCAACTTGGAAGTGGGCATTGCAATGGGCTGTGCAATTTCCCCAGTACTGTTTGTGTTGGCAATGGAAGTCATCTTGAAAGCAGCAACAAGCAGCGCAAGACAAATAGACCTTGGTGATGGATACAAGATGCCCCCTCTCAAGGCCTTCATGGATGACACTACAGTGATTTCATCCAGAGAAGATGAGACACGTCATGTGCTGGAGAGGCTGGATGACATAGTTGCCTCATCCAGAATGAAGTTCAAGCCAAAGAAATCACGGAGTCTCTCACTGAGGAAAGGAAAAGTGACCGAATCTGTGGTCTTCAGTGTTGCCAACCAGGCCATTCCAACAGTTTCAGAAGAGCCAGTCACGAGCTTGGAAGATGGTATGATGATACGCTGAAAGACACACAAAGAGCAAAAGAAACCAAACAGATGTCGAAGAAGGCTTGGAGACCATTTGACCAGTGTGGGCTCCCTGGCAAATACAAGGTCTGGTGTCTGCAGTTCATGCTGATACCAAAGCTCCTATGGCCTCTGAAGATATATACACATCTGCACCAGCATAGTGGAGGCAATGGAATCCAAAATCAACAAGTTCACAAGGAATGGCTTGGTGTCCCACCCTGTCTGACTGACATAGCGCTGTACTGTTGCCAAGCAAAGCTGAAACTACCACTGAAATCCATCCTGGAGGAACACAAAGCAGGGAAGATCAGACTTCAAAGCATGCTGGAGGACTCAGGAGACAAGGTGGTAGAAGCAATCAAGCCCCAGCTGAAGACAGGCAGAAAATGGAAAGTTCAAGAGGCGATGGATTCTGCAAAAGAAAGTCTCAAAATCAGAGAAATAACAGGACACACACAGACCAACAGACAAGGACTGGGAATGACCAAAACTGAATGGTGGTCAAAGCCAAAGGAAAGCCAAAAGAGACATGATGATTCAGGAGATGAGAAAAGAAAGAGACCAAAAAAGACTCCAAAAAGCAGTCCAGCAGAGCCAGCAAGGGCAATGGACAACGTGGGAGAATGCACTCCAAAGAAGTCTCACTTGGAATGACATTTGGCACATGGCCCCTCAGGATCAGCTTCATTCTCAGATCTGCATATGACCTTCTGCCCTCAAATGCAAACCTGGTGAAGTGGGGAAAAAACAGACGATCCTTCATGCCCCCTCTGCCATGGAAAACAACAGTGGAGCATGTCCTTAGCTCATGTAAAGTAGCCCTGGCTCAAGGAAGGTACACATGGAGGCACAACCAAGTGCTCAAAGAGATTGTACAAGTAGTCTGGGCTAGTACCAACACCACAAAAGGGAAAATCAGGACTCCAAAAGCACCGGCAACATTCTTCACGGCAGGAGGCAGCGAATCATGGCCAAGAACAACAGTGCCACTCGGAACATGCAGGCAGAGTCTGCTGGACGAGGCAGATGACTGGGAGTGCACTGCAGACCTCCCAGAATGGAAGAGTCACCCAGGATCATCAGCAAGAGTGGCATGAGACCAGACATAGTAGTCCACTCTCAGTCAACCAAGCAGCTGATCATGATCGAGCTCACGGTGCCATATGAGAACAGAATGGAGGCAGCTCAAATCTACAAGACTGAAAAGTATGCTGATCTGGCAAACAGCCTGAGGAGAGAAGGCTATCAGGTCAAAGTCCTCACAGCAGAAATTGGAGCTAGGGGGTTTGTAGGAACGTCTGCATACAGCCTCATGAAACAGCTCTCAGTTGCAGGGAGGGAAAAAACCAGAGCCCTGAAAGCAATGGCAGAAGCAGCAGAGAG
Source organism: Conus betulinus (assembly GCA_016801955.1). NCBI lineage: Eukaryota > Metazoa > Mollusca > Gastropoda > Neogastropoda > Conidae > Conus > Conus betulinus. The sequence goes on along the minus strand of JADBJO010006659.1, from coordinate 5,340 downwards.
GTGTTCAAGCTGGATCTGGTCAAGGAGGAACAAAAGTGAACTTCATAAGGCTTAAATTTCCTACAAATATCAGGTGTCCCTGTGGCTCAGTGGTTAGTGCGCGAGTCATTAAGTGGAAAATGAGCATGTCCAGAGGGCATGGGTTCGAATCCCAGCCATGGCTCGTCCCGAGATGGGAAAAAAAGGTGAACCGGTGTGGCCCAACCCCCCTAGAGTGTCAGGAGTTAAGGACCGAAACACTTGCTTGAAGGGGGCTTCTCTTCTGAGAGGACTCTCTGCTGCCACGCTCTCCATGAGTTTCTTTCTACTGGAATATCTTAGAAAGTATGTGGCCGATATTTCTGAAAATTTGTAGGTATGTTCATTATGGGTCACGAATGATGCCCAATGTTTAAGTTTACCATTATAGCCATTACTAATGGCCCATAATAGTTTTTTCTTTATGGAAAATCTCAGAAAGTACTTGGCTGATTTTTCTGAAATTTTGTAAATATGTTCATTGGTAGGTCAAAGATGATGGCCGATGTTTACCAGAATAGCCATTATTAATGGTTACACCAGCTTAAGACAGTTTTTCCTCTATATGGAATATCTGACGCGTATTCAAAATAAACTGGGAGTACACTTATTTACTTTGCATCTTGTTTCTTTTTACTGTTTTTTCCTGTCTTTCATACTTCAGCAAAGTTGAAAATTTTTGTTGCATTGTTTGCTGTGTTATGTAGGAAATCAGATTATCGAGGACAAACAATTGAATACACATCATTGTGTCATCTGTGCAGATGAATGGGGAAATGAAAGGTGAAGAAAAAAGATTATTTCAGTTTACAAGCTTATCAAGAAAGAGAGAGAGAGAGAACCCAGTCTTGGTGTTCAGTATTTTTTCTTTCCTTTTCACTATCATATACAAATTTTTCTTTGTATATATATATATATGTGTGTGTGTGTGTGTGTGTGTGTGTGTGTGTGTGTGTGTGTGTGTGTGTGTGTGTGTGTGCGTGCGTGCATGTGCGGCATATGTGCATGTTTTGTTTGCAGCTGTCTTTTCTTGGACATGATGTGGAGGAAATTCCAGAAGAACTGGTCACACAGTTTGCAAATAGAACAGTCCGTCTGGATCTGAGCTTTAACAGAATCCAGTATGTGATTTTATTTGTGGTCTGTCATGTCATTTTTTTTTTTTGTTATTATTATTATATCTAGAATTTTTTTGTTTTTATTGTTTACATCAGCTTTTCTATGGACGCCAGTTTTCACATTTATTTGAGTATTCCAGGCAGATTTCAGGTTTTAGACATATCTACACACACACACAGAATGAAAAATTGCTTTTCAGATGTAGTAAAGATGGCTGTTTTAATTTTCTGAGGAAATTCAATTTTCAGGTTTTTTATTTTGCTTTGTTTTGTTTTTTTATCTTGAATTCTCAGCAAGTACATATGAATTTTCTGCATAATGAAATTGCCTTTGTGGTATGCATCAGTACGTTATTGTATGCTGCAGTGCCATGCTTTTTCTGGAGGACTGAATGATGTTGATATAGCGCACGTGCGCGCGCGCGCGCGTGCACACACACACACACACACACACACACACACACACACACACACACACACACACACACACACACAATGTGTTTGCGGTTTTGGTCATATTTTGGTGCATACATATATATTGTCCATGAGAGGTTATATGTTTATACTTTTAGGTACATGTGTGTTATGTGTGTGTAATTTAGAGGAGCCATCCAAGGAGCGTAGTTGCATTATCTTAATGCTCTGTGTTCAGGTTTGGCGCCCCTGTGCACACTGTCACGCAGCCAAATTTTCCAAAACTTGTGTATCTGGAGTATAGTGAATTTCATGAGGAAAGCAATTATGAAAGTACAGCAGAAATTTTTAGGTTTGGCAAATATGTTTAATTCTAAACTTGAGTAAGACCGTAATTGAATGTGAAGGGTTCCATGTTTCCAGTCCACTCTAGACTGCAACATGTATGATGTGAGGTTTTATTTATTTTTGTTTGTTAAATTAAAAGTGATGAACGATTTTTTTTGCAAATGTGCAGGAGACTTAGTGGTCTTCAACACTTTACTTTCTTGAAGGAACTGATCCTGGACAACAATGAACTGGGGGGATGACACTGTCTTTCCTCCCTTGAGGTCTCTCACAACTCTCTATCTCAACAAAAAACAGGGTTAGTTTGTTCATGTCATGCATCTGTTCAATGGTTCATGCTCCGTGTGTGTTTGTGTGTGTGTATTGTTGGGTGGGTGCATGCATGCATGAGTGCTTGCGCATGCCTGCTCTCTATGTGCTGAAAGAATGAAGAGTTCAGGGTGAGTGAAAGAATGAAGAGATCAGGATGAGAAGAGTCTAGGTTAAATATTTTGCACATTACGGATTCACTGTTTCTGTGCATGGTAGGTTTTTTGTGGAGTTGAATGTGGACAATTGATAACAGATTGCAGGAATATTACCTAATATTATTTGAAAGTCAAATTAACCATAATGCAGGTATAGTTATTGGACTGATACGTATGCTTTTTATGACAGTGTTTCTAGGACTGTGTGAGCAGTACTCTCTCTCTCTCTCTCTGTCTCTCTGTCTCTCTCTCTCTCTCTCCTCTCTCCTCTCTCTCTCTCTCTCTTTTGAATGTTAGGAAGAATTTTACAGGTGAAAATGTAATAGCATTTTCAGGATGTTTTCATCAGTGCTAATGTGTATTTCTTGGATGGTGTGTGGCTGGCAGTTTATGGAACTGGAGCCCCTGATGACCCAGCTGAAGAACTGCTTTCCACAGCTGCGCTACCTGAGTCTTTTGGGCAATGCTGCCTGTCCAAACCAGCTGTCCTCCACAGATAAAGATGAAGAAGACTACCAGAGATACAGGTGAAGTAGAAGTATGTTCTGCTGAGTGTATGATACAAAATTTTGCTCGTCTGTCTCTTCACTGTCTAGACTATCGTCAGAAGTGTAAACGAGTGTTGATTGTAAAGCGCTTAGAGCTTGGCGTCTAGCCGAGAATAGGCGCTATATAAGTATTCATTATCATATCAGAAGTCCTTCCTCACCTACTGTTGTCAATCAAAGTTTGAAAAAGCTCCCAGCTGCATACAGTTCAACGAATCTCTGGATATCTAATACGTTATGGACCGTTTGAGAAGTACCTAACATCGAATGTATGCTTTTACTCCTGTCGGTTCCATATGAAGTAATTTCTCAGGTTTTTAAGGGTTTCAAGGTTATGTTTTACATGTCACCTGAATAATGCATAGATTGTAAGGAAGTGGTTCAAGAGTGGTCCTTTTAATGTTACTTGTTTTATTTGCATTTAGTATTTTATGATTTGACCTTTGATTTCTAACCCCCCCCCCCCCCCCATTTTAGTCTACGTTGTTTTTTATGTAGTCTCATACTAAAGACACAAAGTGGTATGGTGGTGCGATTTTTCAGATACTACGTTTTATTCCATCTCCCCAAGCTGAAGTTCCTGGACTCCAGCATGGTCCATCAGCAGACAGAACTGGTGGATTGCCCACTGGGTGGATGCCCAGCGGAGGGGGCAGTTCAGCAGGTTGTCAGACCCATGCAAGACAACGAAGTGGTGAGATGTGTTTTCCTCTTTGAAGAAGACCAGGCAGTAGTGGAGCAATGTGATGGCAAGGGGCAGTAATTTCTTTTAGAAGAACTTCATACTCACAATAGCTCTGATCTTCAGAAGGAAGGGAATTGAGTCATTAGAATTTATTTGTTAAAATTGGTCCCCAGAATTCATGCATGGGAGCTGGTCCTTAGAATTAGATTAAGGAAATTAGTTCTTTGAGATTGTGTTTTAAGATCTTGCCGGGGAGTTGTGTTATGGAACAAGGGAGTGGGTTCTTTGCAGGGGAATTAGTCTGTTGAGGTCATGCATGGTAACTAGTCCTTTGTGGTCATGAAGGAAATTGGTTCATTGAGATCATGCTATGGAACTAGTCCTTTGTGGTCATGCAGGAAATTATAGTCCATTGAGATCATGCTATGGAACTAGTCCTTTGTAGTCATGCAGGGAATTAGTCCATTGAGATCATGCTATGGAACTAGTCCTTTGTGGTCATGCAGGGAATTAGTCCATTGAGGTCATGCTATGGAATTACTCCTTTGTAGTCATGCAGGAATTAGTTCATTGAGATCATGCTATGGAACTACTCCTTTGTAGTCATGTTGGGAATTAGTCCATTGAGATCATGCTATGAAACTAGCCCTTTGTGGTCATGTTGGGAATTAGTTCATTGAGATCATGCTATGGAACTACTCCTTTGTAGTCATTGCAGGGAATTGGTTCATTGAGATCATGCTATGGAACTACTCCTTTGTAGTCATGCAGGGAATTGGTTCATTGAGATCATGCTATGGAACTACTCCTTTGTAGTCATGTTGGGAATTAGTCCATTGAAATCATGCTGTGGAGCTATTCCTTTGTGGTCATGGCAGGAAATTAGTCCATTGAGATCGTGCTATGGAACTACTCCTTTATAGTCATGTTGGGAATAAGTCCATTGAGATCATGCTATGGAACTACTCCTTTGTAGTCATGCAGGGAATTAGTCCATTGAGATCATGCTATGGAACTAGTCCTTTGTAGTCATGCAGGGAATTAGTCCATTGAGATCATGCTATGGAACTAGTCCTTTGTGGTCATGCAGGGAATTGGTTCTTTGGGATCATTCTAGGGAACTAGTCCTTTGTGGTCATGCTGGGAATTAGTCCATTGAGATCAAGCTAAGGAACTAATACTTGCAAACTATGCAACTTTGAGGTCATGCCAGGGAATTAATTCATTGAAATCATGTTATGGAACAAGTCATGCAAGTCATGTAGAGAATTAGTCCTTTGAGGTCATGCAAGGGAACTCGTCCTTTTGTGGTCTGCAAGGAATTGGTTCGTTGAGGTCATGCTTGGGAACTAGTCCTTAGTTGGCATGCAGGAAATTAGTCTATTGAGGTCATGCTAGAGAAGAATTCCAGAGTACTCATGGCAGAGAACTAGTCCATTGAGGTTATGCCAGGAACTTGCCTTTAGTCGTCATGCAAGGGCAGGCTAGTCTTTTTTTAGTCATGATAGAAACTAGTCTTCAGCTATCATGTTAGGGATTTTAGACATAGAAGTCAGTCAAGTGGATGTAGCATTAATGTAAGCGGGAATAAGGTTTTGAATATTAAGCAAGAGTGTGCTTATATATGAGTGTGTCTATCTGTGTTGGAGTAGGAAGAGGGAGGAGACATTCTGTGAATTAATGCAAAGCAGTAAGTCCTCAGAATATCTGCAGAGGAAATAAAATATGAACGCTTAGCGGTC
>JADBJO010006658.1:120000-129300 GCA_016801955.1 Conus betulinus | reverse complement strand
AGTTCATCACCTGTGTCAGCCACATACATCACACACACCTGTAGTTTCATCACCAGTGTCAGCCACATACATGACACCACACTTGTAGTTCATCACCTGTGTCAGCCACATACATGACACACACACCTAGTAGTTCATCACCTGTGTCAGCCACATACATGACACACACACCTGTAGTTCATCACCTGTGTCATCCACATACATGAACACACACACACCTGTAGTTCATCACCTGTGTCAGCCACACATACATGACACACACACCTGTAGTTCATCACCTGTGTCATCCACATACATGACACACACACACCTGTAGTTCATCACCAGTGTCAGCCACATACATGACACACACACCCTGTAGTTCATCACCTGTGTCATCCACATACATGACACACACACACTGTAGTTTCATCACCTGTGTCAGCCACATACATGACACGGCACATCTGTAGTTCATCACCTGGTGTCAGCCACAACTGACACGCACACCTGTAGTTCATCACCAGTGTCAGCATTACTACATGACACACACACCTGTAGTTCATCACCTGTGTCAGCCACATACATGACACACACATCTTAGTTCACCACCAGTTGTCAGCCACATACATGACACGCACACCTGTAGTTCATCACCTGTGTCAGCCACATACATGACACACCCACACCTATAGTTCATCACCGTGTCAGTCACATACATGACACACACCTGTAGTTCACCACCAGTGGTCAGCCACATACATGACACAGGGAACTTGATGTCATTTTAACTGATTATGGAACCACATGCATTGCCCAGGGTTCATACAGATTTTCTGACAAAAATTTTTTTTTTTTTTTTTTTAAACTTTTCAAGCGCTTTTTAAGGAAAAATTCTTTTGGACTTACGTCTCGGACTATTTTTTAAGAAAAATAGTCATGAAATACTGACACACAAATTAAATTATTCACTGTCTAGGACCTTTCTGCATATGCTGCAAAAGGCCTCGTTTTTGTCTCCACCTGGATCTGCCTGCAAATATTCTTTGTGCTCTTCTTTTTCCAGCCAAACGATGTTAACAAGCACCTCCCCACATGTTGGCTTCTCAATTTCTAGACTGTGGATTGTTCCATCATGTGCGCAGGCTCCATCAAGGCCAGTAACTCTGGTGTTTTTACCCTGTAGCAGACGACTTATCAGCGAGATCGTCGGTCAGAGCTTCGACTCACAGATTCTTTTACTTTCATAGTTTTTTAACATTCATATTCTTTCTTTCTCTCTCTCTCTTTTTTTTTTTTTTTTTTTCAAAAGACTCAAAAACTTTTTACAGACTTTATTAAAAATTATTGGCAGTGACTAAATTTATGCACTTTTTTAATGGACCTATGAGCAAAAGCCTGATCTTTAAGGATTTTCTAGGCCTTAAAAAGGGGGGACCCAAAATCAAGAACTTTTAAGGACTGTACGAATCCTGTGCATGAATATAGTGAGACCCTTAGTGAACCAGAAAACATTTTCAAATGGGTGAAAAGTCATGTCCACACAGCCACTGGACGGAAGGTTCAATTCAACAAACTGCACATCCTCTGTGGGTTAACAGAGCAAAGACAAGAATCGGGTTCACAGGATTCAGGCTCATGACTTGATAGACTGCACAGCCACAGGCCAACCTGCAAACATTGCTGCTTTTAGCCAGTGGCTTGGCTTCCCTTTCTAAATTCCTGGCATTCTTCACTCAATTTCTTCATTTTCGTTTTTGACGCTTGTGTTCCGACAACCCAGTCATGCTACTAAAATGAGAGTCAGACAAAGCTGTTGAAACTAAAGAATTCCATTCTCACATCTGATCAGAGTTTTTAATTTCCATTTGGTGGAAAAGAAGAACTGGAAACCAAACAAATGATAAATGACTGATGTGTGTTTGGGATGAATATGTGGAACTGAAAATAAAGTGTTTGATAATGCATCAACTCTTTCTTTTGAGTAAACTACCTTCTGTCAATTGACTCCCCAAAACAGAAAAACACCCCACACATGGACCTAAAATAACAGCTGAAAATGTCCAAGAGAAATTTCTGGCTACACCTCTGCTACAAGGAGCTAAACCAAATCCGAGGCATTTTCACCAGGACTTTACACAGGTCTTGTAAAAGCAGCTACTGGATTTTGAAGGCAGCACTTTGATCTGCTTGTGATTCAGAAACAGACTTCCATAAGAACTACTGTCTTCACACCATAGGTCTGTTCTCAAGCTTTAGAACACATACAGGGAGCTGATGACCATTCAAATCCAGTAACCAGACAGACAGCTGGAAGTGTGTGCCTACACTACAGGGAGCTGATGACTGTTCAAATCCAGTAACCAGAAACACAGCTGGAAGTGTGTGCCTAACAGCACTGCTGTCAGACACCCTGCACAGGCCTCTGGGTGTGTTAATGTCGCCACTAACTGATTCACCACACACCCTACAAAAGGCTTCATTCCAGAACTGTGGGAACCATTAACCCTCTTGCATTTGATTCACCCATATCTGGCCACTCTTTTTTGTCTCCCCTGGTGTTCGTTACACCCGCAACCTGCCGCACATGCTGTGTTACTTTCCCTCACACACTGCGGCCTTGTTTTAAGTCAAGGCTGGCTGAAATAAATAGGCACCCCTGAGAGATGTCCAATGAAATCTAAGCAGAAGTATGGGATGTGGGAAACGATTCATTCGCACAGACTATGGTCATGAACTGAACGCATTCGATTGACTTCTCAGAAATACGAATACTAGGAGCAGTGTTGGGTTAGAATATGCAAATGCAAGAGGGTTAAGTCAAACATCTGTGGAAACAAGAATGGGTGGGCATCTCTGTTTTGCTAAAACAGAAATTCCAACTTGCATGAAGTAAACACTTAAGCACAGTAAACGTGCAGAAAATCATTTTCAACCAAAGCAAACCTGTCGATTAACAAAAAGAAGGGGAAAAAGCCTGTTAAAAAAAATTAGGTATTCACTTCATAATACAAAGACAAGAACACACAGGAATGTAGCAGGAGGAGTGAGGATGGGGGAGAGAAGTGGGGAAAGGGAGGACTACCCTGCTGATGATTTTACACCCAAAAAACCTGTTTATTTTTCAAACCACAAACATTACAGCTTTATGCTAAAATCAGTTTATTCTCAAACCATAAACATTTCAGCTTCATGACATCACCTTCCCTCCCTCCCCCCTCCCCTTCACCCCCTCTCATTTTGCGAGTCCATCATCGCCACCCCCCCTCCCCCTCTTGATTTTGTTCCCCATAATCTTTTAAACTATATCATCTTTTTTTCTTACCGCTTTCTCCTAATCTTTGCAAGGCAGCAACCTTCACTTTCTTCAATCTTCTCTTTTCCTCTGAGCTTTGCAAGCCTATCGTTTAAACACACACACACACATACAAACATCTAGATCAACATCAAACTCCTTCCACTAAACATTTCCTTACATTCAAAAGTCTATTTCACTTATCATTTCTACATATCTCACCTTTTTCACTTTTTTGGAAGTACAGCTCTGGAAAGCAATGAAGCCAGTAAGCAATCTGCAACATGATATATCCACGATACTGATCATTCTTATCCATAAGACATACAGTTAAGAACCAAAACCAACAGCACCATGACCCCACTACCATTCACACACAATGTCCTTACCTCAACACCATCCCTTAAATAATGTACATGATCTCACTATCATCCCAGACACGATGCGCACTATCTTATTCTCAACTCCCACCAACGCACACTATCTCACTATCATCTCACACATACTGTACACCGTCTCACTACCAGTAAATACACAGTGTACACTAACTTACCACCATCCTAAACACAATGCACATACCTGACAACCATCCAACACTTGGCGTTCACCATCCCACTGTCGTCCCACACCAATACATTATCTCCCTGCCATCTAATGAACAATGTAAACTACTAGTGTAGTGGGATAGCCACAACGTATGCTATTCCAGTGCCTGCCAAGACACAATAATCAACACCGCATTTATCATGTAAACTACGGTAGCGCTGGAGTTAAAAGTCACTCTTCACCCTAACGATGAGCCTGACATAAAAGAATTTCAGCAAAGGTGTGTTTTCTGTATAACTGTTCTACAAAATATAAATCAAAAGAGTAGGGGAATCTCACCAAAGGTGTGTTTTCTGTATAACTGTTCTACACAAACAAATCAAAAGAGTAGGGGAATCTCAGCAAAGGTGTGTCAACAAATCAACAGAGTAGGGGAATCTCAGCAAAGGTGTGTTTTTCTGTGTAACTGTTCTACACAAACACATCAACAGAGTAGGGGAATCTCAGCAAAGGTGTGTTTTTTTCTGTGTAACTGTTCTACACAAACACATCAACAGAGTAGGGGAATCTCACCAAAGGTGTGTTTTCTGTATAACTGTTCTACACAAACAAATCAAAAGAGTTGGGGAATCTCAGCAAAGGTGTGTTTTCTGTATAACTGTTCTACACAAACACATCAACAGAGTAGGGGAATCTCAGCAAAGGTGTGTTTTCTGTATAACTGTTCTACACAAACAAATCAAAAGAGTTGGGGAATCTCAGCAAAGGTGTGTTTTCTGTATAACTGTTCTACACAAACAAATCAAAAGAGTTGGGGAATCTCAGCAAAGGTGTGTTTTTCTGTGTAACTGTTCTACACAAACACATCAACAGAGTGGGGGAATCTCAGCAAAGGTGTGTTTTTCTGTATAACTGTTCTACACAAACAAATCAAAAGAGTTGGGGAATCTCACCAAAGGTGTGTTTTCTGTATAACTGTTCTACACAAACACATCAACAGAGTTGGGGAATCTCAGCAAAGGTGTGTTTTTCTGTATAACTGTTCTACACAAACAATCAAAAGAGTAGGGGAATCTCAGCAAAGGTGTGTTTTCTGTATAACTGTTCTACACAAACAAATCAAAAGAGTTGGGGAATCTCACCAAAGGTGTGTTTTCTGTATAACTGTTCTACACAAAACACATCAACAGAGGTGTGTTTTCTGTATAACTGTTCTACACAAAAACACATCAACAGAGGTGTGTTTTCTGTATAACTGTTCTACACAAACACATCAACAGAGGTGTGTTTTTCTGTATAACTGTTCTACACAAACACATCAACAGAGGTGTGTTTTTCTGTGTAACTGTTCTACACAAACACATCAACAGAGGTGTGTTTTCTGTATAACTGTTCTACACAAACACATCAACAGAGGTGTGTTTTCTGTGTAACTGTTCTACACAAACACATCAACAGAGGTGTGTTTTCTGTATAACTGTTCTACACAAACACATCAACAGAGGTGTGTTTTTCTGTGTAACTGTTCTACACAAACACATCAACAGAGGTGTGTTTTCTGTATAACTGTTCTACACAAACACATCAACAGAGGTGTGTTTTCTGTGTAACTGTTCTACACAAACACATCAACAGAGCGGGATGGGATCCGAGAGAGGCTCAGACTTCTTTCCCAGCCTGCCAGCACCACAGACCAGAACTAGAGAATACTTGCAAAACAGAGTGAAAATATAGCTACCTGAGTGATGAAGAAAAACTTGACAATGAACCTGCAACCAAGATCAGCAGGGGAGGGTATCAGTCAACCAGTCAGCATCCATTACAGTCAGATTCATTTATCATACAGAAACAATAAAGCATCTCACAAAATCAAAGGTATGATCCCTCTTACTGCAAAATCAAGCCCTGAAACTGCAGCTTTATAATATATAAACATACAGCTGTTTTTCACTGCCCACGTGTGAACACATACAGCGTTTATACTCGGAGGTATGAGAACAAAACTTCTTACTGCCCAATGATTGCCAAGCCTGTCGCCATCACCAGAGCCAAAATCAATGAAAGGATCGCAAACACAAAGATCCATCCCTGTACTCGCAAAACTGATTCGCTTTTCCTGATCTTCATCTGCTTAAGCTCACAGAGGACGATTATTCTTCACATCCTTGGAGTTTGATTTCTCTTTGGTCTTGTTTCTGATACATGAGTTACAGATCATCTTTACTGCACTTCCACACCCCAAGCATTCTTTTCCATGATCCCATGATCAGCCACAGGATCACAAACACAAAGACCACACCTCAGCGTTCATTGAACAAGAATTCTTTCCCATGGTCCCATCATCAACCAAAGCATCACAAACACAAAGACCACACCTCGGCGTTCATTGAACAGATTTGCGTTCTTCATCTACTTTGCTTCACAAGGGACACTTTCCTTCAAACACTTCGAGTTAACTTTCTTCTTGCTCGCTTTTGCTTGGAGACCATCAGGGTGTTTCTATACTCTTCCCCTCTCCTCCACTGGAGGTATGATTATCGTTTATGTTTGGATGTACAATATATGATGCCTTCACTCATCTTCAAAATGGGCAGCACTGAAACCATTGCATTCTGTGATCGTGGGACTTGTTTTTCCATCATAAATGATTAATGGAATCTTTTCTGCTTTTTTTTTTCCATTCGTAAGCTGTCTCTTCTCTCTGACATGCATTATAAAGCTTTTCATTTCTCAATGTGTGTGTGTGTGTGTGTGTGTGTGTGTGTGTGTGTGTGTGTGTGTGTGTGTGTGTGTGTGTGTGTGTACACGCACAAGTGCGTGTGTAAGCGTGCATGTGCGTGTGTGCATGTGTGCGTGTGTGTGCGCATGACATTCATTAGACCTGTTTATCCCTCCCCTCCAAATATTTTTAGTGTACCTATTAACAACAATGACAGCGCTTAAAAAAAAAAAGAAAAAGACAGGGCAAATTCTCATTGGATGGCTGACAATGTCAACAAAATGGGGCCGATCTTGCAACACCTACAGTAAGCATATGTTTTTGGAACAGAAGATCCTTTACTTTTGCCTACCTGGCAACTTTGGGAAAATCAAGAAAGAGTCACAAAGAGAGAGAGAGAGAGACAGAGAGAAAGAGTGAGAGAGAGAGGGAGTGAGATTGAATGCATGTGTGTGTGTGTGTGTGTGTGTGTGTGTGTGTGTAAAAAACATTTCTGGAATGTTCTCCATGCTAAGCAGAGGCGATCACCTCTGAGGCTATCTGCAGGCTGACAGACGATACTTACGGCAGAGTGGCGTGCCCCTGTGGGTATCCCTCCCATAACTGGCTGATGCCCGTCACATAGCCTTCCTGAAACACACCAGTCCCTCACATTCCTTCTACTGCTTTCATGCTTCAAAAACACATTTTCTGCTGTCCCATCTGTGAACACACAATGTTCTCACACACAGACCATTCCAGCTCTCTCATGCACAGCCGCACTCAGGCCTAGTCTGCCCCAGCCCCAGCCTCAGGAGTCCACAGGGAGACAGCAATCCAGACAACTCCCACATGCTGATTTTTTCAAAGTCATCAGTGACAATTATTCTTCCTGCTTTGACTTGCAATTTGCACTGATATTCACATAAAAGAAGAAAAATCATGATGGGTTAGCTGACTGAAACAAAACGTAAACTATCTGTTATTACTGTATGCACATGGAGGGAAGTTTTCGTAGCAATTCAGTCCAAAATTACCTTATTTTTTTACTAAATCACATACAAACAGAAAGCTTCTCCAATCCTGTTCTTGTTATTCCGCTCCCAAATGTTTTGTACATGTGAGACACTTCCACCATTTCCTATAAAGATAATGCAATATGATGATTGAGTCACTAATAATGATATGTCATGGATTCCAATGAGGTTTAGAATATAAAGCCAGCTGACAAGGCTGTGTTGTGGCACTCGCAAGCTGATCTTTCCTCCAAGATGGACTGCAACAGTGTGCAACCCCTACATTCTTTCATTACCATGGATAAGGGTAATCCTTGTATGTTTCACTTGCTAACGGCAGTTTGTGACATTCAAACTGTTCCTCAGGTCAAACATCAAGCTGCCAATGTGGGTGATTCACTCACACTGTCGAAGGTTGTTAAGTTTCACTCACACTGTCAAATGCTGTAATCTTCACTCATGCTATCGAAGGCTGTTAAGATTCACTCTCACTACAGTGGGCTGTCCTACCAGGTGGTCCTCAGGTTCTCCACCTAAGGAACCACTGTTCTGCTGCCCAATCACTTTGCTACTTTAAAGCAGCGCTCGTTCTGATTAGAGATACAGAGACCACCACCAACTATGCCTCCCGTTGACAACAGTGAGGTGAACATCAACCGTATCTGTCCCCTAGGTAAGTAAGGTAATGTTGCTTATAGCCCAGCCAACCGCAAAGGGCCATATCGGGGCTGTCACCACGTTAAAATCAGTTCACAAATCATCCAAAACAACAAAAAAAAAAAAAAAACCCTACTTCACACTACTGGTTCATTGTTTTTATCACTCTAGTCCAGGTGGCCCCAACAACCTTTTCTGGGCTGTCTAACTACTAAAAAGTTATCATCCCGAAATGAAAAACAAACCAAAAAAGTTACTCTGAGTAAATTTGTGAGTGAGGAAAAAAGAAAAATCCCAACACTCACAGGGAAGTAACTACGAGTATGGACTTAAGTACTTAGCCCCTATTCACCTTTTCTTTTTTCTTTTACTTTTACCTTCCCCCCCCCCCCCCCCCCATACATTAACACTCTTCCCACCTCCCTACCCCCCAACCCCTATTATTCAATTCATCTAAAATTAATTCATCTACCCCTCCCAACCCTGTTCATCAATTCAAAGGGGGCCATCAGTTTGGAAACCAACCCCCCATTTTCACCAGTGAAGTGTCTTTTGACCCCCGATACCTCGATGAGTCTGAAGCTCTGTTTGATTCGACAGTTTTACATGAATCATGGCGCTTTAACTCAATCTGGGCAGACACAACAACAGTATACAACTCTTAAGGTCCCACTAAAAACAGTGAGTAGAAACTACTTAAAGCATTGACTTCAGTATAGCTATTGGTTAGGGATAGCCAGTGCGATCAAACTTGCAATTGTTCATTTTCAAATTAATATATAACAACCTGAAATATTGTGAAATCATAAGATGTCTTCTCATCAGACCACTACTCCAGAAACCCAGTAAACTCAAGTCTGTTTGTGGACACTATTAAAATGTGATTACTTACTGGTGTTTATTTCATACAGCAGACTGAAGACATAAATTGGCAAGGGCGCTTTATACATTTCTTTATGACTGCAGACCACACTTTTTTGTTGTTGTTCAAACTGTATGAGAATGCTGAAGCATAATATCTCATCACAAAGAAAGGTATCTGTCCTTCACAGACTGATGGATTTAAATGCAACTGACTTACACTGCAAATCCGTTTTATGACATCTCAC
>JADBJO010006658.1:110000-117500 GCA_016801955.1 Conus betulinus | reverse complement strand
CTATCAGACTGAGTGCACTGGTATGGAAATGAAGGCCTCTCAAGGACCTCATATGGACATCAGAAGCATCAACTATTCATGGTCAGAAGTCAGTTCCATACACAGATATGAAAAAATCCCAAACAATTCTTTCAAACAGATTGTCTAAAGTAAGTAAAAATCGCTGAAGAAAAACTTTCTGTCTTAATATCTTAGATCAGACGGAAATGAAAAATCACATCAGGCACAGCATCTTAACACAAGGTTTCCACAACGTATGCCATGAAAATTATGAACCACAGATATACATGTGCTAATAAGGGATGCATATTTTACAATACTGCATAAGCAATTTTTTATTTCACATTCAAACAAGCCTCATGCTGTTTCCTCTACACTGAATAATCATTCCATCTGATGAACTAACTGCAGGAAGATGACCTGGTATAGTTGAGGTGTGTTACACTTGATAAATGGTGGGGCATGTGACTGTGGAGCTGAAGAACAGCCAGATTTGAGTCAGCATGAAATTTGGTAAAGTGTATGAGACTTCTTGTGGACAGGAGACAGAGAGAGACTAAAAGACTGGAGGAGCGAAAAAAAAAACAGGGCTGAAAAGAAAACATGAGTTGAAACAAAGAGAGACGGGAAGAGTCACTATCAACCACACGACATGAAACACCATAGTAGCTACATTACAATACATATCAAAAACAGGTCTCTTCCAGGCAACACAACTCAAATGCTTCAAAACCTCCCCTTCCCCCTGCTCTTCCCCTTCCCTCCAAATAAGCAAGGCCTGATCTCCAATGGCCATTTTTCCAGCCACAATGGCTTTCAACATAATCCAAGGGCCTATCGGGCTTTGAATATTGTCCAGTTAAAACACAAGTCTCCAAACTTACAAAGCCCCTTTGCATGAAATGTGGGAACCATGTCCATTCTTCCCCTCAAAATGATCTAATAATATATAATATACTGACATAAGCTAAGACATTATGATTCCTGTCACTTTAAAAATAAAAGCACTTTAATTAGTAATTCTGTGCATGTTTTCTGAAAGAAACTACTCAAGTATTAAAAAAGTTAGCTGCCTGACAAAGTTGTATAATATTCATACGTTCCTAAAAAAATTATTGGGCTAAATCATTTATGGCTATCTGACACGGACACCACGAGAGGTAAAAACCTTTTTTTTTTTTCAAAAATGGACACATTCACACGAAGTATTCTGTGAGCTGTACACACCATTCATGGTGACATTGTGTTGCATAGTCACAAACATGGAGGCCACAGGGCTGGTAGCCTGGAAAACAGATCACAAGTTCATAATGAAGACCATACAGATCTACCAGAAACACACAAAAAAAAATCGTCATCACAATGCCTGGTAGAATGTAAATTATGAATGTAAATTATGACAATCACCAAGATTTATTTTCGAAAAGGCAAACATCTATCACGTGTCACAATCTTTACAACACAGAAGGCAACATATGATTTCTGATTTCTCATGACAACAACTTTCTTCAAAGAAAGTTTCTATGAAAATAACTGTTTTGTTTCTGCATTAAACTAACTTCAAGTTAAAAAGACCGAGACCTTCAAAATGACCCACTCTAAAATACTGTAACTGATCTTAGAATTCTTCCTGGATATAAATTATGATAAGAAAAAAAACAGACCTGTAGACAAACATCATCAACATTTTTTTTTTAAATCAACCATGTCCTCCGGTATTAGATGCTACTTGTATTTTCAGGTTAAAGAAGCTCAAACAACAGGCTGATGCGGTTGCTTTTCAAAATATATGACAAATGCTCCAATCTGAAAATGGCTTTAAAATTCTTTTGGCCATTTATATGACTTATCAAACATCAGTATCGTGAAAACTTCCAGCAAATGTTGCTGCTCTCATTTCCATTCATCATCACAGCCCAGCTGACAGACCGTGCCCTTTCTGGACCACCAAACTCATGCAGGTAAAATGTCACATCCTCAACAGGCTGCATCTCAACAGCAAAAAGATTATATTATATTATATCCTGGAAAAAGAAATAACAGAGGCAGCCTAAGGCAGTGGGACTACTAATACTTTATGGCATATAAAACTAAGCTGTGCCGAGAACGCCAAGCATTCTCTTTGATTTCTCACTCCCTGATTTGAAAACGTCCTGAACAGTTTACAAAAGAAAAAACTCCAATGCCACAAAAAATACATCTACAATAAGTCATGCAGGTACTGCAGAATGGACAACTACTCTCTAGTCTAATATCCGTTTTGTACAGCACATTATACATTTTTCCATTTCCTAGTTGTCAAATTACAAACAACGACAACACCAATAACAATGACAACAACAAAAAAGCTGGCACAGTGGCATCGCATATACTGCAGTCAGCAAAAGTGTGAAATGAGTTGTAGAACGATGACAGGGGAATGGTCTCAGAAAAGCAGAGAAACAGTGGATAACAGTAAAGAAAGACCAACCTGAACATGATTTTGAATACATTGCCAATCGCACTAGTTAGTGCTCTGCAAAGACATTTCACAAAGGCACGGCAGCAAGAACTCTCACTTGCTTGACGAGAGTCTGTGTTTCACAGCACACCTTAACAGTGAGTAGGGTTTAGTTAAAATAGGCAGGAGATCATTTAGGATTGGCTATCTCAGGACTCTCACATGCATGCCAGTAAAATGCTGAACAGACCATGCTATCCGTGCACGAAAAGTTGTAATGTTCTGTGACTGGCACACAAAAGGATCAGAGCACTGATCCTTCAAACAACAAAAGGGCATGAAGATATAGCCATACTGTTAAACTGAATTCACCTTGCGTCTGCTTCTAAATCTTCTTGCCTCTTCATTGGTACATCCTTCACCACATGAATGAACTAGCCACTCACAAGTTCTTCCATTTATGAAACTCGACTTTGAATAAATCCAGAATATGAGAGCCCGAACTATCACACTCACTGCTCATCATTGTTATATATCTGGACAAAATGTTAAGACAAAATACAATCATCAGGCGAGATATTTTAAAGGAATATTTTACATATTTCCTGGCTCAGAATTTCTTACAAATAGAAGAATTTTCACTGACTCAAGAAAAAGAAAAGCACCACAGATAGCACTCAACAGTCTACCATACTGAACAAAACCGTGTCACTACTGGAGACAATATGGGTGTGTATGTCACGATCTTGTCTTCTGCTGCACTCAGTCATTGACACGCATGTGTATGCTCACCTGAAACATGAGGCCGATTACAAACACCATCGCCACGCATGACACAATGTCAGCATGGTTCTGAATCAGAACTCATGGCTGAAGATGGGGGGATTCTTGCTGCTTTTGCTTCGACGAGGTGCCATTTTCAGTCTTGGGTTCTAGCCGGTGATGTGGACACGACAGCTCCAGTTGTGAGAAAGGAAGTTCGTACTGGTGTCAAAAAATATGGATCGGGACGGACTTTTGTTTTGACCATTTGATAATGCTTATTGCTGTTTTTCACGCGTCAGACTGATTTTCGCCGGTTTTAAAATTCAAACATATAGAACTGTCACACATTAAAATCACACACAATCACAAGTTCTTGGCCTTTGAAGACAAAATTATATTTAGATTATTGAAAAATTAAATGTTGGCCTGGGAGAAAGCAGCGAGAGACACATTCAACCGGGTAAGATTGAGAAAGATGATGCCAAGAGATTCTGTTGAGAAGGCGAGTCCTCATGAACCGATTCCAGCAAGTCGACATCCGTGAGGCGATATCTTGCTTAGACGAAACTCGATTAGACGACTTCAGATTAGCGACTAACGCGTGCGCGCGCGTGATCATCATGCATGTGTGTGTGTGTGTGTGTGTGTGTGCACGCGCGCGCGCGCGTGCGGGCTCTTTGATATAATCCGAGTAATGAGCATTGAGAACAGAAAGTAACTTTTTAACTTCTAGCCTATTGATGAACAATTCAACAACAAAAAAAGAAAAAAAAAGAAAGAAAGAAAAGAAAATCTGCATTGATGATGACAACCCGGCCTCCATACCTATCCCCTTTCCCCCACCGTCTGCAAACAATTAGGACGATTTTCCAGCGCTAATGACCCGTTTCCTAGTCTGCAGGGTCTCAGAGAATTTTAGGCCCTGTGTGCTTCAAATGACCCCAAACTGAGCCCCCACCGCCACCCCCATCCCATACACAGTGACCCATGCAGTTCACTACGCGCCAGGTGCTCGACGCACTATCGCAGGAACACAACACACACACACACACACACACACGTCCATCGTCCACGCCAGACACGGCTCACACGCACAGGCTCACTCTCTCCCTCTCTCATTAAAAAAAAAAAAAAAAAAAAAAAAAAAAATCTCATCGCATACTTTAGCTTAGCAACAGATTAACAGATTGAAAGAATAGGCTCCGCCTAAACTCTCAATCCTTGATCGAATAAAAGTTTTACGAGTTCACGGAGTTTTTCTCAGCTCTCTGTCTCTGTCTCTGTCTCTCTGTCTCTGTCTGTCTCTGTCTGTCTGTCTGTCTGTCTGTCTGTCTCTCTCTCTCTCTCTCTCTCTCTCTCTCTCTCTCTCTCTCTCTCTCTCTCTCTCTCTCCACTTCTCACACAAACACACTTGCGCGCGCGTGCGCGTTCGCATACGCATACATTCACAGTGACATATATACGTACACGTGACGGTCCAGAGTGACAGGATACAGAGAGAAACATACAAAAGGCAAAGACTCTGAGAGAGAGAGAGAGAGAGAGAGAGAGAGAGAGAGAGAGAGAGAGAGACTGGCTGCATGCCCTTAGCGTTTGAAAAGAAGGCCCAGTTTAACGTCCTATCATCCAGAGTACCAGTTGGTTTCAAACTGGTGTCAAAGTGGGGTCAGACTGTCAGTGGACATTGAAAGAAGAAGAAGAAGAAAAAAAAAAAGCTTCGCCTCCAGCAACTTTGTTTTTGTGCGTCGTTCCCGGGGCGACGTGAAGTCCAGACGGAGTCGTGTGGCGTCGCTTCACGTGCTACGTCAGTCAAATCATGAGGTTCGGGAATGAAACGCGAAGGGAGCAATATTTGAAAGGCTAATGGACCAATATTGAAAGGCGAAGGGAGCATATTTTTGAAAGGCGAAGGAAGCAATATTGAAAGGCGAAGGGAGCAATATTGAAAGGAGAAGGGAGCAATATTTGAAAGGCGAAGGGAGCAATATTGAAAGGCGAAGGGAGCAATATTGAAAGGCGAAGAGAGCAATATTTGAAAGGCGAAGGGAGCAATATTTGAAAGGCTAATGGAGCGATATTGAAAGGCGAAGGGAGCAATATTTGAAAGGCAAAGGAAGCAATATTTGAAAGGCTAATGGACCAATATTGATTGAAAGGCGAAGGGAGCAATATTGAAAGGCGAAGGGAGCAAAATTTGAAAGGCGAAGGGAGCAATATTGAAAGGCGAACGGAGCAATACTTGAACTAGGTGGCACCCGATGCCTTACAGTGAAGCAAAAACCATCCCGAAGAACAACTTCAGAAGAGGGTGATGCCAATGCCTGGACGTTGGGACTGAAGAGGACGTCATCCACTATTTCGACAGAGCAGCTGAAGTTAGGCCTACCATCTTCAGGCTGCGAACAGGACACTGCCAGCTCCTCTCCCATCTCTCACGTCTCGAACTCTCTCTTACTGACTGGTGCCCTTGTGGTACAGGCTCCCAAACTTCCACCCACCCCACATCTTGCTGTCCTGCCCCTCCTTTGAAGTCTTGAGACGCCAGACGTGGCCCAGTCCGGATGAAGCTGTAGGGACCGCGGGGTCGCTGCGGCGAACTGCTGACTTCGCCTTGACTAGCAGGGCTGAGGGATCTAGCATGTTTTTTTTTTTTTTTTTTCATTTCTCTTCTATTTTCTTTTGATGTTCCATTTTGATTGCATGACTACTTTGTTTGCTTGTTTGCTTTCTTATACATTATTTCATGCTTTCTTACATTATTTAATTTCACTGCATGTTGTAGTCCCTACTCAGGGCGAGGATTGGATGTAAAAAAAAACGCGTCGGTGCTCATCTATTATCCTCATAAATAAAGAATTTTGTCTTATCTTGTCTTGTCTTCTCTCTCTCTCTCTCTCTCTCTCTCTCTCTCTCTCTCTCTCTCTCTCTCTCTCTCTCTCTCTCTCTCTCTCTCTCTCTCTCTCGGCGTGCTCGTGCGATTCACATTCTGATACTGAGCTGAGATGGTTGAAAAAAAAAACATTTGGCAAAAACATCCGTGAGATGATCACTTTTATGCGTGCGCTAGCCCCACCGCCCTCTCCCCATATATTCACGCGCGCACGTGCACAAGAACACAAGCTAAGAGCCTGCTTGCAAGCCTCAGATCAGAATCAGAATGAGAATCGCTTCCCCCGAATATTTCATAGCTTCATGATATTGGACATGGAATAGAGTGGGCGGATGGGAAGAGGGAGGGGAGGGCAAACGTTTGTTACGGCAATGGATGATTTTCAATCAGTTTTTTTTATTTGTTTCTTATTAACGGAGAGAGAGAGAAAGAGAGAGGGGGGGGGGAAGGGGGGAGGAGAGAAGAACTGGAAAGGGGGGGGGGGGGGGGAGGATTTGTGTGTGTGTGTGTGTGTGTGTGCGCGCGCGCGCGCGCGTGCGTGCGTGAGTGCGCGCGCGCGCTCGTGTGTGTGTGTGTGTGTGTGGGGGGGGGGGGGGGGGGGGGGGGGAGGGGGATCAAGGAAAGAGAATCAAACAGGGTCGATAATTCCAATCTACCGCTTGCAAAATTTTAACCAATCAAAACTTGACATTTTCTTTTGTGTGAACCCAATGTTCAGTGCGTGCCCCGACGACAACCGAAGAAAGTATGGTCAACAGTCCGACGAAATTGGAGATTTCATATGGAAGACTGAAAATGAAAAGTTTGCCGTCGCCGTTGTGATCACATAATTTGATGCTTATGGGTAACCTTTGGTTGGGTGGAAAGTTTTTTTCTAGAGGTGACCTAATTTGATGATATTCTGAAAGTGGATTACACGATCTGATCTACTAGTCTAGATGCCGAAACTACGATTTTGCCGACTTCAGTAGTCACAGTGTTTCAAGACTCTTTTAAAGATTTTTTTTTTTTCCAGTGTGTCTGCTTAAAACTGTAATTAAAGTAATATTATTTGTAAGTTTTCACATAATCTAATGTGATTCGAACATGAGATATGCCGAAGATTGTAGCTTGGAGGCACTGAAAGAATGCCCTCCCAAATTGTCAAATATTACGAATGACTATGAATTGGGGAACAAAACCTATGTGATTTGAAGTGATTTGTGAAAATTATTTGAATTTCATAAAAGGGTTGGATTTTAGTTTTACCCAGGAGAAAATGGATAAAAACAAATCGGCAAGAATGAAAAGAGCACTGCGAGTCAAAAATCATCAGCATGGGCAATGCAGAAGTTGGGCAAGGTAACAAATTTCAGACTAGTTCTAGAGTTTGTGATTTTGGTGTATTTATTGGTAAAATAATTGT
>JADBJO010006658.1:82500-105000 GCA_016801955.1 Conus betulinus | reverse complement strand
GTATGTCTTCAACTATTGTGGGAAGGGGCAAAAAAAAAAAAAAAGGACAGTTATGCAAATTTTCCTGTGAAGTGTTTTGTTTTGAAACATTCTTAGAATGAAATGCTGTGAAAGAAGATTGTGCCATCTCTGTTGACAGGGTGCCTGTGAGGGACAGGGAGATCAAGGTCAATATATTTGACATGGCAGGCCACCCTATCTTTTATGAAGTAAGTGTGAACATGAACAGATCTATGGATGTAGTTCCTGTACATTTTTCCAGGTTATGATGGGTGTGCAGTGTTTGTTACCTCCACTGCTGGTTGTCAAGACTTTGGAATTATGAAATATTGCTTTTGTAGCAATTGATTTGATTGTTTTTTTTAATTATGATTGTTTTTTTTTTAATTACGATAAGCACACATTGTTTTCTGTAATTATGATAAGCACACACACACACACACACACACACACACACACACACACACACACACACACACACACACACACACTCTCTCTCTCTCTCTCTCTCTCTCTCACTCACTCTACCTCCATTTCTTAATTACCTTAAATACTGGTCAAAAACTTCAGAAAAAAAGAATGATAGTCTTTTAGTCTGGAATTACTGGAGTAGGTCATTCCACTCTGTTTAAGTAGATTCAGTGGATCCGCCTTGAAAATAAAAATCCTCTTACATGAACTATTCATGTTTCAGGTACGCAATGAATTTTATCGAGATTCCCAAGGCGCCATTATCGTCTTTGACGTCTGCAACCGTAACAGCTTCGAGTCACTGGACATGTGGGTGCAAGAAATGCGTAACGAGATTGGGGATAAGAGCGAGTGTGACAACATGGTAGTCTGTGTTTGTGCAAATAAGGTAAATTTTTTTTTGCTCGTGATCGCTAGGGTTTTCCATATAATTAATGTCTGTGCAAATTTGGTTCTTGACACATGAATGTCATCACATTTGATCAAGTTCCTAAGATCGTAAACAATGAAGTCTTGCTCTTATGATGAGACAGTTCCACAACCGTAACCCCCACAACCGTAACCCCAACAACCGTAACCCCAAATGAATGCTGCTTATGGCATTAGATCATCAAGGGGATGTCTACTTCAGTACTTTTTTTTTATTGTGTATGCTCTGTGTTTGCATTTGTGCTGGCGATTTGTGTGGTAAATAACATGGTGTGTAATTCTCTTATTATGGGAGCAAGAGTTACCCTGCTTGCTTTTGTTGTGTGCTGTTTACTGTTCCTAGCCACATTTCTTCTTCTTCTTCTTCTGTGGTCAGTTTTTTTTGGTTGTGTCAGATCTTCAGTCCTGTGGCTACAAGGAATCCCACAGTCTTCTTGAAGTCTTGACAGCTTCCCCAAAGCTGCATCTGCAGTTCTACACTCTCTGGCCAGGTTTGATGCCGTAGAACATCATGAGTTGGAGGACGTGTTCTGGGGGGTCTGAGATCCAGTGCCACACAGACGTTCGTCTGCGTGGGCTGTCTTATTTCAGCTGAGGTGGCTCAGCAGTTGCAGTAGCAGTTTTCAGTCTGAAGAGGATTTTTTGCTGATACCTCTGGAGCTGATGGATTGGATCAGCATCTCTGTCTGCCTCCAGTTTTCTCCTGCGCTGCTTTTGGTATTGGTATTGGTTGTGGATGATAGTTTTAGCCTCTTTGTAGGTCACTTGGTGGCTGAACTGCTCCATATTGCTGCCTGCCTTGGACAGAGCATCAGCCCTCTTCCCACAGTGGGATGGAACCCATTGGAGTACAATGGTGGATCATCTTGACAAACTTTCCTCATTTTAGGTTTCCTTTCTTAACATTATGTCTTGGTCAAAGCATAACACTCATCATCCTATTCTCACTTCCGACTGAAGAGCTGCCAGCTGGCGCTTCATTCAGTCGTTTCCCGTGTCATCCAGTCAGTATCGTTCAATATCGATCACTCATTTTCCTTACTTCCTTCATTCTTTCCATTTCTCACTCAGGGTGCATGCTATGTGTAACGTGTCATCCATACCAACGGCCAAACTGGCCTTCTCTTCCGAATGTTGGTGATGGGATTTTATGTGTGTGCAAGATGTTATGTGTGCGTTCACACACGGAACCTCGGTTTATAGTCTCATTCGAAGGACTGTATGGGAAATGGAGTCAGAACCAATGTTAACTCTGAGGGAAAAATCCCCCTGTACCACATGCTGTTATTTTTCTTTGTAGTCGGTTCCATCTGTTTTTCTTTCTCATCCTTCAGCCTTTCATTTTTTTTTTTTTTTTTTGGTGGTTCATATATCTTGGAAAGGTTAGAGTATGTCTTGGCTATTCAGTGTTGCTTTTGCTGCGTACTTATTAATGTCTTTGAGTTATATACTATAGCGTTTTTATATTGATTTTAAACCCATTTGGAACTGGGCAGAAACTTAATTTTGCAGTTGTATATTCTCTCTCTCTCGCTCAGCATGTGTGCATACTTAAATGGATGGACCTACCCACTGTTCATGGACACACAGACACACACACACACACACACACACACACACACACACACACACACACACACACACACACACACACACACATGCAGGCATGCACACACACACACACACACACACACACACACACACACAGACACAGACACACATTATTTGTGTCCACACATGTACGTGTATGCATGCATGAATGTGCATGCATGCAAATGCACGCACACAAGTACAAGCACATCCAAACAAACATGCACACACGTACATGTGCATGCTTAAAAGCACACACACATATACAAACACACACTCACACACACATACACACACACACACACACACACACACACACACACACACACACACACACACACACACACACACATGCAAGGTTTACAACTGGTACTTTTAACCCCTCCCCCTCATCCACCACCCCGTACCCCCCCCCCCCCCCCCTCCTCATCAGCCCTCCTGTCCACACTGCCATTTTTCATTGCTGTATGTTTTCCTTTTTTTATTTCTATTTTTTTACACACATGCACACACAAAGTTCATAAACACAGATGCATGTACACATGCACACATGCATGCACACACACACACACACACACACACACACACACACACACACACACACACACACACACACAGTTACTATATATCTCGTGCAGTATGATGCATGACCTCATCTACTCCCTCAACCAGGTGGACAGCAGGCAGAGAGCGGTGGATGAATCGGAGGGCCGGCTGTGGGCTGACTCCCATGGCTTCCATTATTTTGAGACCTCTGCCCAAACGGGGAGGGCATCGGTGACATGTTTCAGGTAGGGAGGAGGGCGCTATCAGCTGTGGATTGTGTCTGAAGAAGAGCGAGGGATAGTGTTTGGAAGTGGAAGAGGAGGAAGGATAACACTCAAGCATGCATGTGTCTGTGCATGCATATAAACAGGCATGCTCACATGCACAGATACCTATTCTCATGTAAACATGCACACACACACACACACACACACACACACACACACACACACACACACACACACACACACACACACACACACACACACACACACACACATGTACATGCATGCCAACACACATTTTTTTCTTTGGTTAAGTAACAAGTCTGTGTAATCTCCCAGTTTCAGTTATTATCCCTGAGCGCACGTGTATGGTGGTGTGTGTGTGTGTGTGTGTGAGAGTGAGAGAGAGAGAGAGAGAGAGACTTGAATGAGGTTGTTGTAAAGATGACAGTCAAAGACGCCTGTGATTTCAGTGAAGTTGTGTTTAAAAATGTTTATTGACATAAAAGGTGTCTGTTCGACAGGGTTCAGAAAACAGAGTTACGGGAAGGGCTGATTTAAATTGAATTGATGGTCTCCTAGTTTCGGCATAGTTGCAGGTTTCCTTGAAGTGGATGAAGGTGTCATTAGGGATCATGTTGATTCATTTTTGACAAGTTTATGTATCCCATAATTCTCTTGACAGTAGTCGCAGGTTTCTGATTTCAGCTCTGTTTGTTACTTTGTAGTGACTGATGAATATCCTTCATACTCGACTCCCCCATTCCTCTGTCCAGCCCTTTCAGCCCCATACCAATGTTATTGTGCTCTTTTGGTTCTGGTTGTAATCTGGAGCTGCACAAAATCCTAAACCTCGATAGATGTTAATGCATCTGATAGCCAGGATTATTTTATTTGAAATCTTTGAGAAATTTACAGCAATGTTGAAAAATGCCCAGTTTTACAAAGTCAAAGTTAAAAAATAGAAATTCATTGATCCAGTGGTTTAGCTAGGTATGCACCAAAATTTCCAGGAAGTTTTATAGACACAGGTATACCTGGTTTTGTTTTGGGTTTTCGTTTTTTGTGTGGCTGACAGACAGACAGACAAACAAACCATCAGACCCTGGTGAAAACATAACCGATGTTATAAAAAGAAAAAGAAAGGACATGTGCTGATGGCAGACAAGGCGGACAGTTTGTGTTTGCACACAAGACTGCGCTGCTCAGCTGATGCCTTCAGCCCTCAGAAAGGAACAGGAGAAAAGAAGAGCACCCTGGAGAGTGCAGATTTCTGCCATGGTTGAACAAATTGTGGATCTACCCTTCAGTCAGTTCATGAGCGAAAACACTTTTTTTTTTTTTTTCTTTGGGGAGGGGGGGGGGGGGGGGGGAGTAACAGTTGGCATGGAGATAGAGTTAGGTCTAGTGCAGTTTTTTTTTTTTTTTTAATAGAACATGTACATAAAAAAATGTCAATGTCTGCATGGCAAGACAGTTTAGTTTTTTTCAGTGGTGAGGATGCACATCAAAGGGCTGATCCAGGTTCTGTTAGGTAGAGGTCTTCGCTCTTGTCAGCGCCCTTGTCTTGGAGTTGGTTGTGTGTTTTAGGTGGTCATGCTGGAAATTTGCTACATGTGACGAGGCTGGCTATGTCATACTCTGTGTGTCATTTACTTTTTGATCCCTTGAAACTTCGGTCATATCAGCTCAGCATTTCTTTTCTTTTTTCTTTTTTTTTTCTCAGTAATCTGGCTGAGTGGATCCTGGATTGGTCCTTTGATCCTGATCGGCACTAGAGATCTGCATGAGAATTTCATGGGTTGATCTTTGGGTCACATGCCATCTTTCCACGAGTTTCATTGAAATGGGATTGACGCTGTCAGCATAGTTTTGCTGACAGACAAAGAAAGAAAGAAGCCAACAGATGGAAGTGTTAGCCTCCCTGGAATATGGAGTATGGCTGCCTTAATGGCAGGATAAAAAAAACATTCATACACACAAAACTCCACTCCCTTTGTTGGGTAGATGGGATTAATCCTTGCCTGTCTCTGCAGGGAGTGTCCGCAGGAGTATCAGCCTGCATACGCAAAAAAAAAAAAAAAAAAAAAAAAAGAAAAAAAAAGAAGTGATAGCCTAAGCTGCTTGGTGGAGGAGACAAAAATATTAACAGTAGCGTGTGACTTGTGACAGGCGTTGTTTGAAGGAGTGGTGACGACAGTGGAGAACGGGGGCAAGAAAGCTCCCTTCACCACCCAGCTGGGCTACACCAAAGAGCAGATAGAAGTCATACAGAGGCTGAAGAGCTCCAAGTCCGACTACGAGCGCCTGGGTCTGGCGCCTGGTGCCAGCAAGTGAGTAGTGGGCGACTTGTTGTGGAGAGGTGTGTACAACGGTACACATGTTCAGCTACATTTGTATTTATCTACTAATCGCCGATCGCCCTTGCCCTGCCGGTTGAGGATAACTCTACATTTCATTCCCATACACAAAGTACTGGAAATCTTTTAGCATGAAAACATGCTGTTTTTGAGAGAGTGGCTCTCATGACTGGATTACATCTGCAAAGTGCATTGATTCAGCCATATGAAAAGTTGTATTTTTCAGCTTCTGTCAAGTCTGACTGTGTTTTTAGAAAGTGTGTTGATTCTGTGACTATGAATGGTAGTTTTTGCAAATTAGTTTGATTTAGCTGTAAAGAATTACGTGTTTGGTAATAGATGACATCACACTATTTGCTTGCTGCTTGAAATTATTTCCCTTTACATTAGCCACAAGTGCTCATCTGTTTTCTTGGAAACTTGGGAGAGACATTTTGATCTTTGAGAAAATGGGGAAGGGTGATCGTGTTTTTAATGATAATTGGCTACAAAACAAAGACTAATTAGCTCATTCCACATATGGCTCTGCCTGGAGGTCCTTGGTTGGTGGCCTGTACCCCAGGAGGGGTAATAGGCGATGATGATGATGACATATGGCTCAAAAAGCTCAACACGGTGCACAGTGTGCAAAAAGAATACCTACATTGACGTCATTAGAGGCTAAAGTGCTGAGGCTTGCAATGTGTTCTAACTTTAGTATCTTCTCTACCATAAGCCAACAGTTTCCAAATAACATGCCTGTAACATGCCTGGCAGCTTCCCACTGACTTTGAACATTGCCATGTTGCAGGGATCAGGTTATATAATACTTGGACGGTGTGGGGTTTACTCATTGTAATGTGTCTGGCAGTTTCTCACTGACTTCAAATGCTGTCACATTGCAGCTATCAGCTTATAAAACTTGGACAGCGTGTGCTACACTCTTTGTAACATGTCTGGTGGCCACTCACAGACTTCAAACACTGGCGTGTTGCAGGGATGACATCAACAAAGCTTACCGCCGCCTGGCCGTGCTCCTGCACCCAGACAAGAACGTGGCCCCAGGCAGCGAAGAGGCTTTCAAGGTGCTGGTGGCTGCCCGCACCGCTCTCTGCTCAAACGGTGCAGTTGAGGTCGGCTTGGACGTAGGCCTGCGTGCGTCGCGCCTTGTACTGGTGCCCCAAATCTTCCTGTCTGCTGGGGGTCTTCTGGGGAGTGGCTCCAACAGCACATTTCACAGGCTGTTCCTTATTCTCCAAGTGCTGACGTTGTCAGCAGCAGGGAATCTTGTCATCCCTTTGACTGCTGAATGGACTGGTGCTGAGGAGAATGTGACATACATGATGCAAGTAGTATGCAAGTCCTGTTTGCCTGTGTGCAACATACGGATCTCTTGGTCCTTAACAAGTGTAGCTGGGTTTTGCTGTGGGTGGCTTTTACAAACAGTATAGTACCTTTGGGACAGGGAGTATGGAAAAGATGCCCTTCATATGGGACGGTGAATTGATATGAAAGAAAAAAAAAAAATTGAAATTGAAATGAAAAGATACTTCTCTTGGTCCCACCCGCATCTTCAGGTGTATCTTTCATGTGTGAATATAAAATATGCCCATCGTGTGGAAGAGTATAATGAAGTGAAATATTTATTTGAAGGGGAAATATGACCAGTGTATGAGACAGAGAGCTCAAGTAGAACATACCATGTTCAATAAATGTTTTTACTGTCTGAGATGGGGGAGTTGAAGTAGCATGTATGTTTTAAGTGGAATTTATTTTTAGTGTATGAGATAGGAAAGGGAGTTTGTTCAGAGATAGAGAGTTAAAATAGATCAAATTTTTGGAGTGGAAATATTTTTTTTTAGTTTATGTGATTGGGAGTTGAGACAAATTGTGTGTTTGGAGTGAAAATTTTGCTAGTGCATGATACAGGGAGTTAAAATAGAGAATATGTGTCGAATGGAATTGTATCTGGCATATGAGATCTGAGGGAGTTGAAACAGAATTTAGATTGAAATATATCCAGTGTGTGATACATTTTGAGAAGCTGAATAATTAAGTAGTGGGGGAAAATAAGTGCAGGCTAACAATTCTTTTGTCATTATAGTAATGACTTGGCAAAAATTTGAACTTATAAGATAAGAAAATAAATGAAAAATGGGGGGGGGGGGGGGTGTTGAAGATGAAGAAAAAAAGGGAACATCAGATTAAGAAAAGATATTATGAATATAAAAACCCCTTCATAATCTGCATGAGTGAGCCCTGTGATCTCTGCTGAAGGCAGATCTATTTATATTGCCTGCTTCTAGGCCTTTCGTCTGCTGGATAGGACTCATCAGGGAGACACACAGCTGATTGTGTCTGTGTTCTTAGCATCAAATAGAGAGACATACCACAGTCCATCATTCTGTGGCGTTCTCACCACCAAGGGTTCAAAAAAGAATCCAACAGCACCCCCCAAAGCAGCCAGTGAAGCAAAAAAAAGTGTGGAGAGGAAAAAAAGTTGCTGCTGAAAAACTAAAAACATTATGCAGTATAAAATATAGGGGACAATCTTTGAGCCTATACTTGAGGATCTATTCAAGGATGCAAGGGAGATCAAAAGATATGGAACAATGAGTGGTCAGCTCTGCTGTTCAATAACCCATACATTTTGAGAAGAAAACATCCAATACATGAAATAGGATGTTGTAATAGAACATACATTTGGAATGAAATTTAGTCCTATGAATAGAATAGGGAGTTGAAAGAGAATATACATTTTGAATGGACAATATATTCAGTGTATGGGATTGAGAGTTGAAATAAAACATTCTTGGGAGGGAAATATGCCTGGTATAAGGCCAGGGTCTTTAAGTTGACACATTGGGTTTTTGTGTGTGTGTGTGTGTGTGTGTGTGTGTGTGTGTGTGTGTGTGTGTGTGTGTGTGTGTGTGCATGTTGTTTGTTTTTCTTTGATGAATTCGTGAATATCTGAGGGTTTCTTTGAAATGTTTTGGGTGTATTTCATTGTCAACTTTGAGCAAGATGAGTCAACACTTCCAGCGACTGACGCCAGTTTAAGGACCCGCTTCAAACCATGCATTGTAATATGGCCAGTGATAGATGGATATCCCTACCTTTCTTTCCTTTCTTTCTGCGTATACAGGCTGATACTCCTGCAAACACTCCTTATATGGTAGACAAGTATTAATCCCATCTACCCAACAAAGGGAGTGGAGTTTTGTGTGTATGACCATGTTTTATCCCGCCATTAAGGCAGCCATACTCATCTTCAGGGAAGGTTCATGCTATGTGTAACGTGCCATCCATACCAACGGCCAAACTGGCCTTCTCTTCCGAAAAGTTGGTGATGGGATTTTACGTGTTATACATGCGTTCATACATGGAACCTCAGTTTATAGTCTCATTCGAAGGACTGTATAGGAAATGAAGTCAGAACTAGTATTAACTCCAAGAGAAAAAAAAAACTGTACTGAAACGGCCCGGCGGAGATTTGAACCCGCAGCCCTCGGATTACGAGTCTGGTGCTGTACCAACTGAGCTATTCCGGCCCCGGATACCACTTCCAATGGCCTGAAACTGAGATCACTGTGGTATAGACATTGGCCCCACGAGGGCCACATGTTGTCTGAAGGATTTGATCCGTACTGCAAATGTCAGCAGCCACTTGCTGGCTGAGTCTCAGCTACTGTTGAACATGTCCTTGTGTATGTTGGTGAAAGAGGATGGGGTGCAAAATGGACTGTTGGTACTGGTGGATTGGCACATGGAGTTCCTTTAGCAGCTCTGCTGTTTAAGATCTAGATTTATCTTTGTTGTTGTCTAAGTGAAGAGTCTTGAATATCATTAAGACTAAGCATTATTGTTTCACTTGAAAACAAAGCAGCCTTATCAGAGTGTGTGTGTGTGTGTGTGTGTGTGTGTGTAGTGTATGTATGTACATATGTGTGTGTGTGTGTGTAATGTTTGTGTGACATTTCAGTATATCCTGACTCTTGTGTGCAGCCATCTTCATAACTGATGTTGGAAAAAGATTCTGAAATACCTATTTTTTACTGTTAATGTAATCCACTCAACTATTCTCCACTGATTAGAAAAAAAAAATTAAGCGGAAAATTAAGTGGATTTTATAGATAAAAGATGAAGCTGTCTGTTTTGATGACACATTGAGAGAGAGAGACAGACAACAAGAAATAGACGGACTGAGAAAGAGACAGACAGACAGACAAAGATGAAGAAAGAGACAGAGAGAGGGAGGGAGAAGGGAGTAGCAGGGTCAGGCGCCAAGTGCAGAGATGACGTGCCAAAGTCTGGAACTGAGCCAGATCTTGATAGGCATCCGGCACATGTCATTGATGCAAGGAGGGTTTCTGTTGCATTCCGCTGATTCAGCAAGGTTCCTATGATTCGTCATGTGTAAGTCTGTGTCTTTCGTAGTGAAATGAAAACGAAAACGCGTCGTGATCCTTCCACCAAAACTTCATGGCCATTTGGTGTGTTTAGAGATTTTAGCCACAGTCCTGCTTACCTTTCAGCCAGCGAGAGGTTAAAATGTTCTTCTGTGCTATCCGTTTTACTGCGGGATCAAACTGAAATCTGCTGGAACGTTTGTGTGCATTGTCCCCGTGCAGTTTGTAGAGTGTAAGATGTCTAAGGTTGAAGATGATTTTATCAAGTATGTTATTTATTAATATGTGTTATTATGTGCTGTGAATTTTTCCTTGCACCATTTGTATGGCCTTTGAACGTCCACTTCCTTCTCTCAATTTGTCTTAAGATTTGTTTTCTTATGTTGTTCTGTGTACACTCAGTTTGTCTTAAGATTTGTTTTCTTATGTTGTTCTATGTACGTTCAATTACAGCTCTGGTCTTTGTGATATTTAAATGTGTGTGCGTATGTGTGTGTGTGTGTGTGCTCACGAGTGCTTAAAAAGACTTTTCCGTCCCATTCTGTATGCTTTTATTATGCTTCATTCTGAACTTTTTGTTTTAACACAAATCCATCCAGTGTCATTTATTTTGAAGTGATACCCCAAAAATATGCAAATTACAGCGTTTTACACGATGCAAAGAATAACAAATAATACAGCCTATGTTTTTTTTAATTTAATAGATTTTGATGTAGCTGGAAAGCGGCAGTTATTGAATGAAAAAAAAGAATTGCTCCTGTTTCACTGTTTGGACCATCCTGCCTTCCATGTGGCTTCCTTTCCAGTTTAACCTTCGCCATGCGTGGCCTAAAATTGGTCCATGCCAGATGTTGTGGATTTCAAGGGATCCATGCTTTTTACATACAAATAAAGCCGCGTTGTACGTCATGGTTCTCCCATAACCCATGCCTTTTGTTTTGTTTTGAAGGACTAAAGCCCTTAATGTACATGGTGTGTCCCTAGAGACCTTCATTTTAACTGTGGGAGTAAAGCCTTGCTGTGGTTTTATTTTGCTGTTGTTATTTTTATTTTTTTTTTTTGTAAACAAAAACAATTTTTGGTACAGATGCAGGACCATGCTTTATTGATAAAGTGGTAAAAAATGTTGTGGAAATAGCTTAGTTATAAAGACTTGGTAATCAAGAAGAAACCATGGCTGTAGGTCATTTAGGACCCATGATGTATGGTGACGTTCTCCATTTTGATTGGCTTGATCTGGGGTGGGTCATGGCTCGAAAACCAGTCCAAACTAAGGGCAATTCTCATGCTGGCTGCAGCCAGGGGAATATTATTTTGCGCAGGGTTTGAAAGAGTTTTTTTTGTATGTCTGTCGGTACTTACAGTGTCATCAGGAGCCTTATTTGCTGAAAATTCATCAGCCTTTTTTGCGTTTTGCATCAAACAGGCATGTTTTGCACTCTGTTTTGTATGTTTTTTTGTAACCTGGCATGTTTTTAATAATGGAGCAGTCTGTTTCAGTTTTTTTTTTTTTTCTAAAGTTAAAGTGAAAGATGAAATCTTGTATTTTTTTTTGTGATTTGTTTTTAACTGTGTGCATTTTTCTCATTACTCTGGGGATGAACTAATTTGCATTTATCTGAACAAAGGGTATGAGAGAGAGAGAGAGAGAGAGAGAGGGATGCATTTATCTCAACAAAGGATATGAGACAGAGAGGGAGAGAGAGAGACGTGCATGTTAAGATGTTAATGATGTTGTGGATTGGTCTCTAGAAAGGGCGATCACTCTGATTTGATCTCTGGATTGGGTTGGATTGTAAGCGTTGGCCTAGCGTACACATGGCCTATAGTACTAGTCTTCAGCCTGAAGAAAGCAGGAGTGAGAGAGTTGTTAAGCGATTTTTTTTTAGGGGTGGGGGGGGGTGGGGTGGGGGTGTTTTTTTTTTTTCATTAACCTTAGTGCGTGAATCATTGGTTAGTTTACAGAACAAGGAATAACAAGGATATGTTGAGTATGATTCTCAGTCAGTGTTGGGGCTTTTATTTTCCCTGCCATTTTATTAAAACTTTGACATGTGATGACGGTGTTTGGTATGAGTTGAGCAGTATGCTGTTAGCATGTGTTAGGGTAGTGTGTGTATACCATGGTGCACCACCATCTATGCTGTTGAGGAAAATTCAGTTCAGCTTGATCTTCTTCATTCCGCAAGCTAGTACTCTTGAGGTTCAGCACTGTTGAGACTTTAGTGCCTGTGACTTCTTTTCAGTTCCACCCCGTAAGTTAACTGCAACTGCATTTCACATTTGTGGATGACCTGTAAACACAGTGTGTGTGTGTGTGTGTGTGTGTGTGTGTGTGTGTGTGTGTGTGTGTGTATTCATGTGTGTGTGTGCGTGTGTGTGTATGTGTCACTGTGTGTGTGTGTGTGTTTGTGTGTGTGTGTGTGTGTTTGATCCATTTTATCATTTCACAATGGCCATGTCTTCTCCTAAAACTAAAACAGGTACATGCAAATGTTCAGTTTTGTTTTGTTTTTAAAGCGTGCATTTATGCATAAGACCTTGGTTTGAAGCCTGGTCTGAAGGACTTGGAAGGGGGTTGGAACCTATAGAGATTCTCTCCCTTGACCTTGCTGCCTGAAAGACCTGGGAGAGAGAGAGAGAGGGGGGGGAATGGAGCCTGTAGAGATTATCTCCCCTGACCTGGCTGTCTGAAAGACCTGGGAGAGAGAGAGAGGGGGGGGGGGAATGGAGCCTGTAGAGATTATCTCCCCTGACCTGGCTGTCTGAAAGACCTAGAAAGGGGGGGGGGGAGGGGGGGAGCCTATAGAGATTCTCTCCCCTGGCCTGGCTATCTGAGGGACCTGGAAAAGGAGGTTGGGGTAGGTGGAGCCTGAAGAAATGCTCTTCCCTGACCAGGCTGTATGAAGGACCTGGTGGGGGGGGGTGGGGGTGGGGTATGGAGCCTGAAGAAATTCTTTTCCCTGAACTGGCAGTCTAAAAGGACCTGGAGGGGGTTGGGGGGGGGGGGTTTGGAGCCTGAAGATTCTCTCCCCTGACCAGGCTGTCTGAAGGACCTGGAGTGGGGGGATGGAGCCTGAAGAAATTCTCTCCCTTGACCTGGCTGTCTGAAGTGGGGATTGGACCCAGGAGTTGGACCCAGGAGTCTTGGCTCCAAAGAGCAATGTTTGGTCCACCTGACCAACCTGGCCCCCATTGCAATAGATAGTGTATATAGGTGTATGAATACATATCTACAAGAGTGTGCACTCACTAAACAATTTATGTTGTGGACAGATTCTTGAATGTTTAGCTTGGTGTTGTTCTTGAACAGACTTTGATCTTCTTTTTATCCATTCATTGAATTATGGTTGGAAATCAGTTGCACATTTTCATCTGCAGATGCAAAAAAAGAAAAAAAAAAAAGTACAAAAAGAGAGAGAGAGAGAGAGAGAGAAAACAAAGCAAACAAAACCATTGTGCATCACATGTACAAATTATCCCTTCCCTTCTTAATAAACACACACACACACACACACACACACACACAGATGTCTTTCCTCTCGTTCCTACACTCTAGCACACTGGCATATTTATGCTGCAGACACCTATTTATTTCATGCATATACTGTGATTTTTTTTGTTTGTTTGATTCTTTGTTCTTCCCCTTCTGCCCCCCCCCCCCCCCCCCCCCCACCACCAGCAAAAAAGAAAAAAAAAATCCCCTGTCTGCTCAACTTGGTATTTTCAGTTGAGCAAAAGTGATACTTTTTTGCTGTTTCCAGATGTGGTGAGAAAAATGCTTTATGGTTGTTATGACTTCATGAAAAAAAAGAAAACTAGAAGAACTATTTTAGTGAAACAGCAAATGTAGATTAGTGTGGAAACTGTTGAAATTTTCAGCATTTGTTTCCAATTAATTAATTAAATGTAGGTGTGCACAGGCGAGATGCGATTCGGCTGAAACTGTAAAGAGCCCAGTAAGCTGAATGGCATCATCATGGTAGTATCAGACACAGACGTGCCACCGACAATATTCAGAACAAGTGTTGGCCCAAGACCGATGATTTCCAGGGAGGGTTAGTTTCATGGAATCGTTACTGAGGTGCGACTCGGGCAGGGTACATAAATAGGCTCGTTATAATTCCATTTGAACAGTGCCTGCCTTGCATAAGTTTAATAATCATTACTCGTCTGATCAACTCGTTCAAAATCTCATTGAAGTTAGTTTGGTGGAAAAATTGATGCAGCATGTCTGCAACAAAACTGCATTTCTTCGAGAAAGAGTGTGGTTTGTGCAGTTCATTAAAAAACGAGAGAGAGAGAGAGAGGGGAGGAAAAGAATAAATCTGTTACAAAAACAACCCAGA
Organism: Conus betulinus; assembly: GCA_016801955.1. NCBI lineage: Eukaryota > Metazoa > Mollusca > Gastropoda > Neogastropoda > Conidae > Conus > Conus betulinus. The sequence goes on along the minus strand of JADBJO010006658.1, from coordinate 90,643 downwards.
ATGGTTTGTCTGAAATTTTGGCACTGATCCCTGCAAGTAAAACCTGGCAACTGTTGTTTCTTTCACCAGCCAGCAGCCTGGAGGATGGAGAGCAGTGGTGCAGGAGTGGGTACTGGCCCTGGCAGTGAAAGTTGAGAGGGTGCAGAAAGTCTGAACGTCTGTGTCTGCATCCATAATAATAAAGTCCATCTGCCTGTTGGCAAAGGAGGTATAGGATTTCTGACAAACAGCTGTGTCCCTTGGCTAACAGTCATGGTTTGTTCCACGTCACTGGACATATGTTCTTGTAACATGAAACCCATTTGTACTTCATCAGGCTGAGTGTGAAAGCCGGGTCTGGTTGGGTTCAGTTTTCAAGATGTCTGATATATTTGTGTTCATGCATCACTGCATCTCTCGTTTGTGAAGAGTAGAGTGCATGCCTTCACGTTCCTTTCTTTAAACTCAAAAGCATCACATTTTTCAAGTTGGTCTTCCAACCAATCAGAGAACGTTACTATTTTTGGCACATGTGGCAGAAAAGCTGGCTGATCATAGTTACGGAAGAAAAGATGGCTGATCACAGTTAGGAAAGATTTCCGGTCTGACCTTTGGCCCTTGAAGAACACCATTACCTTGTTTTAATTGAGGGTGAATGAACTTTAAACGGAAAGAAACTAAATTAGAAACCGAATCAGTTCCATTTTGTCTTTATTTTTCATTTCAATCTCTTTTATCTGCAAATTTCAGTGTATATGTTGGGCTATGTGATTCTTTGAATTTTGTAAGCTTTCTTGTGATTGGTGATAAGAGCCATCGGTATTAACTGATGATTAAACTCAAGCAAAGGTAACTTCAGCAGTAGGGGTAACAGGTCAATATACTCAAGAATTCTATGTACATTTCAAGTGTAAGAATATCAAAGTGAACTGGGAGGAGGGGGGGGGGGGGGGGGCGAGATAGCGGTCCTTTCCCCTAAACATCTTTAAATCATCGTGCTGAAAGGAGGAAATGTGTGAAAAGTCAAGGTCGATCCAGTGAAGGGAGAAAGCGTCAATAGCACAGGCAGCCAGAATCTGGTTTTGTAGGAAACAGAGAAATCAAACTGTTCATTCCCTGTGGATTAAAACAAGTCAGTATTTCAACTGTGCTTGCTGCTGAGACAGGATTTGAGAAATGCTTGGTTTTGTTTAGATTCCTCTCTGCATCCAAACTGACTGAGACTCTCTGTCTGCTGCTGTGTTGTCCCTGTATGGAATGAAACAATCACACTTGTTCACAATGCCAGTTCCATACAGTCCTCGGGCCGCAAATGTAGAAAGATGTGTACAATTAATGCTTGCTACAACAGTAGAATATATTGTACATTATTCGAGTTTTTCACTCATTTCTCATTGAAAACATTTCAGAGCACAATAAGCTGCTTTCAAGTTTGAAAATAAAATGAGGCAGGGAACAGTAAACAATAAACAAGTAGGGTAACTCTTGCTCCCATAAGAAAACCTAACTCAGAGTAACTTTTATTGAAGACCGTCACAGCCTTTTAAACTTGAAAAAAGTCAGACAAATACAGAGACGAACAATGTAATAGTGGGGGAAAACCAAGCGCAGGCCAAGACCCCCTCTGTCATCACTGTAATGACTTGGCAAAGATTTGAACTTAAGGCAGGGGGGGGTGGGGGTGGGGATTGAAGATGAAGAAAATGGGAACATAAATTAAGAAAATGTATCATAAATATGAAAACTCTTCACTGGCTGCATGAGGGAACCATCATAATCCCTCTTGAAGGCAGATCTGTTTGTATTGCCTGCTCCTGGGCCTTTCATCCGCTGGGTCGGACTGCTTTCAGTTCAAGATGATATGAAACTCTCCCTTCAGGCTACCATTCGCCTCCAGATTGATCTTTATCCCACGCACAGCCTGTATAAGGCTGATCTCAAGCTGTGACCGAGGAATGACATTATAAGCTGTTTTCTGTCAATTCGGCTCAGTATTTCTAGTTTAGCAGAACATGATAACATCATGTGCCTGTGAAAGTCTCACTTGTTGAGTTTCAGTTTCAGTGTCGCTTTTTGTTGTTGTTGTTTTTTTTTCATTGCTCTAATAGGCAACAATACAAAGGCCCACATTTAACTGCAGGAAAGATTGCTACAATTTCCCCGGTAACTGTAGCTACATCTCTAAAAGTAGGCGGCAATTTTCTCACAGCTGCAGAGCAGCACACATTTATGCCGTGCCACTTTTCAGGGTCTGGTCCTGACTGGTCAGTTCATGGTTTGTTGTTTCAAACACTGACTTTCCAGGGTCACACTACACATGTACAATATACTGTGTATTGCAGGCTCACAAGACATCGGTGGCTGCAATGGAAAAGGAATCTAAACTTGCCAAGGGCAAATACTCTTTCTCCCTTCATGTCACAAACACTGGATTCAGAGTGGGAATTCGTGGACTGTTCATGGGAAGTTTTCGGAGATGGGGATTAAAATATTCTATCCTTTCTTGTACAAATTCATTCTAGTTTTTCGTATGCCTGTTATCTTCCGACTCTGATCCCGACCCTGACTAACAATCTTCATTCTCAGGAGATGGGCACACACACACACACACACACACACACACACAAGACAATTCAGCTTTGAATAGACATCAACAGCGGCCACTAAAGAGCTTGAAAGGATAGTCATCTGAAAGAAATGTGAATTCACACCTCCATACAGACTTCAGTCTGGAACAGTGTGACCTTAAGAACCTTCATCGACAAAAATGGCAGCCTTGCCTTCCATAATCTTTCTACGGATGTGACCCTCATGGCCCCTACATCCCTGTCACCATGACCTTTACCCCCAGACCTCTCCCACACGATTGCCACTGAGTATGGCAGACTGTGGCAAGGACTGAACCCTTGTTGATAGGGGCAGTGTGTGGGGGCTGGAACAGTCAGTGGTGGAGCGCCAGACTCATAATCTTGGTGACCCTGGGGATGCAGGTTCGAATCTCCGCCGGGCTGTTTCGGTGCAGGGGATTTTTTCCCATGGAGTTAACATTGGTTCTGACTCCATTTCCCAAACCGTCCTTCGAATGAGACTATAACCGAGGTTCTGTGTGTATACGCACGCATAACATCTTGCACTCACGTAAAATCCCATCGCCAACTTTAGGAAGAGAAAGCCAGTTTGGCCATTGGTATGGATGACATGCTACAACATAGCATGCACCCTGCGGGAGAAATTGAAAGAATGAAGGAAGTAAGGAAGCTGAGTGAACGATATTGACTGAATGACACAGAAAACGACTGAATGAAGCGCCAGCAGGCAGCTCTTCAGTCTGCACTACCTCGGGTAGGCAGCCTGTTGCATGCACAAGAGTGTGGATTGTCAGCGCCTAGAACCTTTGGCAAGGTGCTTTATAAAAGCTATGTTATTACTATTATCATTATCCCTGCACTCCATCACCACACAAAGAAAGAAAAGACACATCTGTTACGTAACGTTTTCTCACCCGTCACGTTTTTCTCACCTGGTGAGAAAATGTGACGGGTGTATCGTCACGTTTTCTCACTCGTCATGTTTTCTCACTCCGGGTGAGAAAACGTGATGGGTGGTACCATATTCATCAAACGACACATTCTCAAACAAATCAAAACTCTCTCTCTCTCTCTCTCTCTCTCTCTCTTGTGAAATTCGATGTGATTCTGAGTTTGAGTGTGTGTATGTTTAGGTGAGTACTCACGCGCGCGGGTTTGTGTTTATCTGTTTGTGTATGTGTGTGTATGGGAGAGAGAGAGAGAGAGAGAGAGAGAGAGAGAGTATGTGTGTGTCTGTGTGTCAGTCCGTCTGTACTTATAGAAATCTAGCGTTTTTATCAGATTTTAACCAACGTTGATAAGGTGTTAACCTTTGCCACATGTCATAAGGGTTGTCATAGCATGTTTAAAATTGTTTATCAGACAGACGGCAAGATTGCAGTTGTCGGCCGTTTGGACCGACTTTCAATCTTTTGTCAGATCGGACCAAATGGCCGGCTCTATGTAAGCGTCCTTTTCGTCTGACAACTGGTTACCTTCCGAAATATAAACTCCTTTTTTCCCAAAGACATTTTTTTTTATTGGAAGAGACAGAGAGAGAGAGAGAGAGAGAGTTGTATAACAGATGAAAAATGCACCAGATTTGATTGACTCATTGAGTGCTAATGAATGCACACTGCACACACACACACACACAAAAAATATATATATATATACTTTTAATCATTAATGTCTTGTTTTTTATATCCACTGGAAAACAACAACTCCCCCCCCCCAAAAAAAAAAAAAAAAAAAAAAAAAACCCAATGAATCAAATACAAAAATTAAAAACAAAAAAGACTGACATCGGAAGTGCTGTGGTGAAGTCTCAGACTCAGTCCAATACTTGAAAGTCTCAGACTGCATAGCACCCAAGGATTTCTTTTTATAAATGAAGGGAAAATTCCAACAATTTCAAGATTACAAACATTACAAAAATTAAAAGTTACAATATTACATTAAAAACCCTGCCGTAATCGCCGTTTGGGAATCGATGATCTATTTCTCTGAGGGTTAACCAGGCCCTGAACCATCTGCTGTGCTTGATGATTTGGCGGATCACTAGAGTCAAACCACTGAATCATCGTGGTAGAGGCACAGTGTGCACAACATTTATGAAAAATTGGTTTACACATTACAGAATAAACCTGCTACTTGGATCATTGTATAGTACATTATGATCATAGTTTGCAATTTAGGGGGAAGGAGGTCAAAATGAAATATATCATTGTTAGGTGATTTGTTGTTTTGAAGAGCGTCACTGTCAGCATCGTCAACAGTCCTCTCAGATCTCTCCTCTTCAGTAATGTCATCAGATCTCTCCTCTTCAGTAATGTCATCAGATCTCTCCTCTTCAGCAATGCCATCAGTTCATCGTCGCCATTTTCGTGCATGCCCCTGAGAGAGAGAGAGAGAGAGAGAGAGCACAAGGAGTGAGAGAAAACGTGACGGATGAGAAAACGTGAGCCACACCCGACACGTTTTCTCACCTAGTGAGAAAACGTGAGAGGTGAGAAAGCGTGACGATATACTCGTCACGTTTTCTCGCTGGGTGAGAAAACGTGACGGGTGAGAAAACGTGACAGTACCCAGACCAGAAGATGCGAGGGGGACCCAGAGAAATAGTGTCTTGAACTGCAGAACTAACCAGCTGGGGGCAATCCTGCACCACCCTTGAAAGCCTGCGCTGTGTCGACAAAGGGTGCCAGCATGCACAGGGCGCACCATGCCTGCACTCAGTAACCACATGAACAGGATATAAAGATGAGGGAGCCAAGCCCCAATGCATAGCAGCAAAAGGTATGTACAGTCTGAAGCTATATATAAGCAAATAGCAGAAGTCCATTTATAAAGAAAATGTTAAGAAAAAATCTAACCCCCCCTCTCCTCCCCCCCTCCCCCCCCCAAAAAAAAAAAAAAAAACAACAACAAAAAACGCACACACACACACACACAAAAAAGAAAGAAAAGAAAAAAAAAGAATGAAAGAAAGAAAAAGATTCTTCTGATGTTAAGTACTGTCAAATATAAGCTCATAGGACACATATGTATAGAGGCCTATATACATACATATATACACATACAAGCTCACTGATCACTGCGGACTATACTGAAACCCCCCTAAACAATTTTTGTAGAACTGAAGTCGCGTGCCTGTTGCCGGCTGCCATGTGTGTGGCGGTGCCATGATGTTGGAGTTTGATGCTTGCCTGGCTTGGAATCCAGGCAATGGGCAAGCAGTAATTTATCATTCATGTATTATTGCCATCAACAGTCCAGGCAGATGTGAGTCTGCACACATAAGATACCTTTGCTGCTGTTTGTACACAAGCATGTTTCACACAATGTGATTCTGTCTGATCTCAAAAATAGGAATGTACTATGCAGAATGGACACTCAGGAGTGTGCAGACCTCTGCTACATAACCTTTCTTTCTTTCTTTAAACAGGGGAAACCACTGTAGGCTAGGACTACAAGAGTTGTCTCCCACGTACTTTTTGGTGATAGGTAAGAAAAAGACGAAATTTCAAAATCTGTATGTTTGGAAAAGTTTTCAAATGCATGATACTAAATTACTTTAATTCACATACAGCAACTTCACATGAAAAATGAATCACTTCATTGAGAGTTACCAATTCATAAACAGCACCCTCACATTGTTTATGTTCATCTGCAGATTCACCTGAACGGTTCCTGAAGCCTCCTTTGAACCATCTTTAAATCACCTTTGAACCACCTTTAAACCACCTTTGAATCCAGATGTGCAACATGGATACACTCACAAACTTCATTAGTTCATTCCTGGGCCAAATGTCATCTATCTTTGAAGTTTTGTGAAAATCAGAGTTGTATTTTTATGTAACCTTCCTGACAGAAAGATATACAAACGACTGCAGATGGAGATTTAGTTCATTGTCTCTGTTCTCTCTCTCTCTCTCTCTCTCTCTCTCTCTCTCTCTCTCTCTCTCTCTCTCTCTCTCACACACACACACAGACACACACACACACACACACACACACACACTCACACACACACACGTTCACACAAGAGCACACACACACACACACACACACACACACACGTACACACACACACACACACAGATGACAGTAAGTAACCTTCTGAGATTTATTCTCTTTATTGAAAACTCTATAAAGAGAAACAGCAGCACACAGAGTAGAAACCTCACATCGAGTTACTGTTAGCAGTATACTTGTCCAAAGTCCAAAGGACAAATCCAACATGCTGTTAATTAATTAATACATCCTTAAAAGCAACATGCCTCAAAGCAAACCTACCATCATCCTAGGAACTACATGTTAAGTGAGCACACCATATTGTACATGACAAGAGAGAGAGAGAGAGAGAGAGAGAGAAGAGAGAGAGAGAGAGAGTCTGAGAGTGTCCAAGTATGGCACAGTATACACACAGTTCCACCTTTGTATACATATTGTGTTCAAGCATATATAAGGAGAATATAAGCAGGGGAGGTCTAAGGTCATCTTGTGACAAAAAGACGTTAAATAAAACTACTGAACTGAACTATGAGCAGGGGACTGTGGGTGGGGAGATAGAAATTATTTTTGACTCTTCTACAGATAAAAGACTGAGAATTTTGTTACACAAATACATTGGCATGCTTGCACACACACACACACACACACACACACACACACACACACACACACACACATGCTTACAAGCAACCAACCGAAACAAACGAACAGTGACTGAAAATTCTATGTAAACGAATGCTATCAGTCTTTGTTCAGTCTACCTAGAAACATGGTGGCAACCATGTGGCCCAAACCAGGTGCAAATTTCATTTCTTTTCCAGCTCTTTTCTTCTTTGAGAAAACTGTTTAGGACTGATTATTTAGTTACTTATTTCCTCTTTTCGTTTTTTTTCCTTTCTCTATACCATACTGAGACCTGCAATATAAAACTCTTATTGTGGGCACATTACCAAGAAAAATAAGATTCACTTACGACTAACAATTCTATGAAAACGAATCAAAATCGTGGAACAAGTGACAGTCTGTGCATTTGTTGTTTGTTTGTTTTTCTTTTACTGTGGAATTTTCGTTTGTTTCTCTTCTGTTTCTTGTGGACACTTTGGTTGGTAAACAGGTTCACACTGGAATATGATGATGATGATGATGATAGTAAACCATGTTTGTGGTATGCATACATGGCCTTTAAATTTTCTTAAAAAAAAAAAAAAAAAAAGACTATGCACTGAATTTGCAAAAATGTCTGTAAATTGACAGGTAAGGATAGGTGAGACGTGAACTTGTCACTGCCATTTTCTGAACTGCCTTGCTTCATTTTTATGAACCTGTCAATGTTTTGTATTAATGACAGCGAGGAGAACAACCCCCTGCTAATATGCACTCAAATATCGTCTTACGTAATGCAGTGTACTAGAAATTCACATTTTCTATTTTAGAATATTGCTTGTTGCACTTCACAGGGGCAACAGAAGAAATTTCAGCTGCATTCAACTTTGTTTTTTGCTTTGTTTTGTTTTTGTTTGTGTAGAAAAAGACAATGCATTCAATGACTATGTTTTTTCGTTGTTTGTGTAAACCTCCAA
>JADBJO010006658.1:65000-67500 GCA_016801955.1 Conus betulinus | reverse complement strand
AGGTTTGCATTTGAGGGCAGAAGGTCATATGCAGATCTGAGAATGAAGCTGATCCTGAGAGGGGCCATGTGCCAAATGTCATTCCAAGTGAGACTTCTTTGGAGTGCATTCTCCCACGTTGTCCATTGCCCTTGCTGGCTCTGCTGGACTGCTTTTTGGAGTCTTTTTTGGTCTTCTTCTTCTTTCTCATCTCCTGAATCATCATGTCTCTTTTGGCTTTTCCTTTGGCCTTTGACCACCATTCAGTTTTGGTCATTCCCAGTCCTTGTCTGTTGGTCTGTGTGTGTCCTGTTATTTCTCTGATCTTGAGACTTTCTTTTGCAGAATCCATCGCCTCTTGAACTTTCCATTTTCTGCCTGTCTTCAGCAGCTGGGCTTGATTGCTTCTACCCACCTTGTCTCCTGAGTCCTCCAGCATGCTTTGAAGTCTGATCTTCCCTGCTTTGTATTCCTCCAGGATGGATTTCAGTGGTAGTTTCAGCTTTGCTTGGCGACAGTACAGCGCTATGTGTCAGTCAGACAGGGTGGGACACCAAGCCATTTCCTTGTGAACTTGTTGATTTTGGATTCCATTGCCTCCACTATGCTGGTGCAGATGTCGTATATCATCAGAGGCCATAGGAGCTTTGGTATCAGCATGAACTGCAGACACCAGACCTTGTATTTGCCAGGGAGCCCACACTGGTCAATGGTCTCCAAGCCTTCTTCCGACATCTGTTTGGTTTCTTTTGCTCTTTGTGTGTCTTTCAGCGTATCATCATACCATCTTCCAAGGCTCTTGACTGGCTCTTCTGTTAACTGTTGGAATGGCCTGGTTGGCAACACTGAAGACCACAGATTCGGCCACTTTTCCTTTCCTCAGTGAGAGACTCCGTGATTTCTTTGGCTTGAACTTCATTCTGGATGAGGCAACTATGTCGTCCAGCCTCTCCAGCACATGACGTGTCTCGTCTTCTCTGGACACTGTAGTGTCATCCATGAAGGCCTTGAGAGGGGGCATCTTGTATCCATCACCAAGGTCTGTTTTTGTCTTGCGTTGCTCAATATGTTTCTCGTTTTCGTCTACCCGCTTTTGGTGTTTCCTTTTCAGGAGCGCAGTGCGCTTTCCTGCGGGGGTGTAGACCCTCTCTCTGAAGGCTTTCAAAGCCTTCCCGGGATCTCTTTCAGGTGGCAGTTTCTGAGGCGGATTTCCAAACGTTGCTGGCGAGGGCTTCCTCAACAAAGGGAATGCAGGCCCTTCACATTCAGCTTCCTCTTGGTACCATTCTTCTGAAGTCTGGCGTGTTACATACATCTTGCAATGTCATCTTTTCCATATGTACTCTTAAAACAGTTCGCGGGAAACAACAACTCTTTCCTTAGATGCCAACTATTATTTCCCCTGGTGAAATATATTTCACTTTAAACTGGAGATAGAAAAAAAAAAACTAAACCTGGATCCATTCTTTCTGTCACTCAATGAGATCTGTGGAGATAAAAAAAACTAAACCTGGATCCATTCTTTCTTTCACTCAGTGAGATCTGTGTTCAACTGAGCGCCCTTCGGATCAAATGTTTCTTTTGTCGTGTGGAGTATTCAGATGCTGTGCCAAAATGTCATGCTGAAGCGTATAGATGCACACAGATCTGTTGTGCATGCTCTAACGCACAAACCAAAGAAGCTTTCGGGCACTCCAGGGTAGAATAACCTGTCAACTCACACTCCTAGTCTGGCAGCCATCTTCTCTCGTGGCCTTGGAGGACAGAGCATCCTGGATGGTCCGTCGCCTTGTGATGACACGTCAGTTAAGTGCCAGTCAACCCCACCGCTACAGCAGTGTGGAGACGACAGCAGCAACAGCATTACTGTTAAAGAGTGAAGAAGCTCCATGGTGCATGACTACTCACAGTGAAACACATTCTTTTAGAGCGTTGGGACTTGCATGAGGTGAGACATAAACACTTTACAGACTCCATGAAAACCTTGTTCAGAGATGTTCCATCTGATCTGATAATTGAATTTCTGAAAGAGATTAACATTTTTCTTTGTTATCTGATCTGAGATTTTACATTAAAAAATTTTTTAACAACATTCTCAGTATGATTTTAGAAGGCGTGTTTTAAAGGGTTGTGTGAATGAATGACTTGTGAGTTAATTTCAACGTGGTGACAGCCCTGATATGGCGGCCCTTTGCGTCGGCTAGGCTATAAGCAATATTTCGTATTTCAAAAGCAATACCAACAGCACAGCTCAGGGACATACCACTACTACAAGTGCTTAGCATCAGTGCACGTAGCAGCAACAGCAGTTCAAACGGAGCAACACCAGCAGCAACAGCAGTTCCAACGGGAACGACACCAGCAACAACAGCAGTTCCAACGGAACGACACCAGCAAAAACAGCAGTTACAACGGGAACGACACCAGCAACAACAGCAGTTACAACGGAAGCGACACCAGCAACAACAGCAGTTACAACGGGAACGATACCAGCAACAACAGCAATTACAACGGAAGCGAC
>JADBJO010006658.1:57500-62500 GCA_016801955.1 Conus betulinus | reverse complement strand
ACTCGCACAAACACACATGACACACACAACGTGGGGAGTTGGCCCGAGAGATAGAGATGGAGAGTGAGAGAGAGAGAGGAGAGGAGAGACAAGGAATCCATTAGAGCAGGGGTTAAGTGAGACAAGAGAGAGAGTCCCAAGGAGGTAGAGAAGGGAGGGAAAAACAAGGAGGGAGGAGGAGAGAGAACCGGAGCGGGGAGAGAAGGAGGGAGGAGGAGAGGATTAGAGAGGAGAGGGGAGAGAGAGTGGACTAGAAGAGAGAGAGGAGACAACAAAGCGAAAGCGCTAACGCAGATACAGAGAGATGGGGAGGAAATATGCCACCGCCCAGGAGCCCCAAGAAGAGAGGAAGAGAGGAGAAAGAGAGAGAGAAGATAGGAGGAGAGAGAGACAGGCACTGCCACGAGCGCGAGAGCGCGCGCTGCACTGTTGTGTGGCACACAGAGGGACACACACCACAGCACACACAGGGACAGTGAGGACATAACAGACAGACCACGGAGGGGGCAGAAAGGGGGGCAAATATGAGGAGAAGCAAAGAAAAGGGAGAGACGCAAAGTACAATAGCACGCGTCAGAACACAGAGACAGAGAGAGAGAGAGAGAAGACAATACACTGCACTCGCAGAGAGGATACACAAGACCCAGGAGAGAGGAGAGAACAGCAGAGGAGAGAGAAACTGAGCATAAGTCGGGACGGAGATCACGGACATGATGGTGAACGAGGTGTAGGCCTCAGAGAGAGAGAGAGAGGAGAGACGAGGGACGGGAGAGAGAGGAGAGGAGGAGGGAGAGAGAGAGAGGGAGAGTGAGAGGAGTGTAGATGTTATGAGAGAGGAGGAGGGATCGAGGGGAGACGAGGAGTGGAGAGAGAGAGAGGAGAGAGAAGTGGTGTGTGTGGTTTGTGGTGTGTGAGGCCCGGAAAAGGAGATGGATTGTGGAGTGAGACCCGAGGAGAGAAGAGTGAGGGGAGAGAGGAGAGCAGAGTATAGAGGAGCGGAGGAGAGAGAGAGAGAGAGAGGAGAGGAGAGAACGAGGATGAGAGAGAGAAGAGAGACATCAAAAGGAAAAAACTATAGGACAAACCAAACTCTACATGCCCAGATAGATAGATCGGTAGATAAATAGATAGATATATATAGCAAAGAGGATAGAGAGAGAGACGAGAGGAGGAGACTGAGAGAGAGAGAGAGGAGAGAGAGGAGAGAGAGAGAGAGAGAGGAGGGAGAGAGAGACCTAGGACACTTGAGAACTCGAGAACTCAGAGAACATGCCAGACGTGACAGAGATGACCAGAGACACCTTCTGTGTTGAGCTCAGAACTCAGAAAGACCTTATTAGGTTAAGGATTGAAGAGAGACGGCAGGGAGAGATCTTCCTAGCTGTGTTTGAGAGAGAGAGAGAGAGAGAGAGAGAGAGAGCGATAGAGAGAGAGAGAGAGAGAGAGAGAGAGAGCACATCAAAAGAAAAACTTCTAGAACAAACCAACTCTACATGCCTAGATAGATAGATAGGATAAATAAATAGATATACTATCATAGCAAAGGAGAGAGAGACAGAGAGAGAGAGACATAGACAGAGAGAACTCAGAACTCAGAAAACTTTATTAGGTTAAGGATTGAAACTTCAGGCACAGCCTATTCTTCCAATCTGTGTTTGAGAGAGAGAGAGAGAGAGGAGAGAGAGAGAGAGAGAGAGAGAGAGAGAGAGAGAGAAAAAGAGAGAAAGAGAGAGAGAGAGAGAGAGAGAGAGAGAGAGGAGAGAGAGAGAGAGAGAGAGAGAGAGAGAGAGAGAGAGAGAGAGAGAGGAGAGAGAGAGAGAGCACATCAAAAGAAAAAACTTCTAGAACAAACCAACTCTGCATGCCTAGATAGATAGATAGATAGATAGGTAGATAACAGATAGATAGATAGATAGATTGATTAATAGATAGATAGATAGATAGATAGATAGATAGATAGATAGATAGATAGATAGATAGATAGATAGATAGATAGATAGATAGGCAGACAAATAGACAGACAGACAGACAGACCGAGTCTGGCACAGATCCAATCTTACAGCCCCTCCTTTGTCTCAAGCTCAATGACTGGCACCTTTGGAAAAAGAACGGTCTGCCTGTTCGTCGCCCACCAATCAATGAGATCGATACGAAAGAACAGTCTGTCTGTTCGTCGGCCACCAATCAATGAGATCGACACGAAAGAACGCTCTGTCTGTTCGTCGGCCACCAATCAATAAGATCAACACAAAAAGGGTGGTTGCTGTTGGGGGGAGGAGGGGGGGGGGGGGGGGGGGGGGGGGGGGCTGCAGGGTTTTTACTCGCCGCCATTTTCTTTATTCACATGTTGGGCCAGACGTCTGCTAAGCGTTTTGCATCATTGAATACTGTCTTCTTTCCTGCCCGCCTTCCCTTCCTCCCTCCCTTTCTACAATTCCCCGTGGGGACGCCTCGGGGGCTCTTCCAGTGTAAACTGCTTCCCTGCTGTCTGGAAGTCCTGAACAGTGATAGAAATTTCCTCTTTTCTTTCACTCTGCGTGTTTATGTCCTCTTCCTTTGCTGTCTGTCTGCTGTTTGTCTGCTTGTGTGGGACCCATTCTCCTGTTGTTTTTTGCTCTGTTTTACATCCCCCCCCCCCCCCCCCCCCCCCCCCCCCCTCCACAAATAATTACACGCCAGTTTTTTTTTTCTTCGTTTTCGTTTTTGTTCCTTCTTTTCTTTTCGTTTTTCCTTCCTTTCTTTCTTTCTTTCTTTCTTTTCTTTTCTTTCTTTCTTTCTTTCTTTTCTTTTATTTTCTTTTCTTTCTTTCTTTCTTTCTTTCTTCTTCTTTAGCTTGATGTTATGTGGGGACTACGTCATGAAAACCGTCATCCTGTCTGCAATGGACACGAGTTGTGTGCATTCTGAAGATTCTGTGTGCTCGCATGGCTTTTTTTCAACGAGTATGTTTGGTGAGATTAAACCGCTTGTCATGATTTCCTTTAAAGCGGTTTCCAACAGATTTGGAATAGGAAATAAAGGGGAGTAACCGGTGCCCTCGGCACAGTCTAAGGACCTGCCATGTTGTTTTTGTTCTTTGTGTATTTATCATGATTTTTTTTCCCTTTCTTTCCTTTTTTTTTTTTTTTTTTTTTCCCCTTTTTTTTTTTTCTTTTTCACTTTTGATGATCTGACCTATTTCGGATATGGCATTTTCATCCTGCATGAGTTTGACAGCCTTTCACATGAAAAGGCTGTGTGGTCGGCTGAACTACAAGTATAAAAAAAAAAAAACTGGCAATTGTTTTGGGAGAAAAAAAACCCATCAGTTACAACAACAACAACAACAACAACAAAGAAAAAAAAAAGGTGGTGGGTGGGAGGACAAAAAAGAACAATTTATCCCCCTTAACGGAAAAGTCAACGTCAGTGACGCATGCGCAGTATGAAGAAGGTCACGTGCAACTCAGCAGACGATTTTTTATTTTTATTTATTTATTTATTTATTTTGACAGGCGGTTCACCAAAGCATTTTTAACGCTCAGCCAAATACAAAGCCCCAAAGACAAATCACCCCCAATATTCACGTGTGAATTCTGCACCACCGTACCTCACGCTTCAATAAAGAATCTCAAAAGACATTTTTTTGGTACTCCCAAAACTATAGAACTTTACAATGGGAACGAAGAAAAATGCTGTCTGTGTGTTTGGCTGGCTGTCGGTGGTGAAAATGTGTTCCACTCGCTCCAGACAAAACTTCCGAGCTGATCTTTCTGAAAATTTGTAGGCTCATTATGGGTCACGGATGATGCCCGATGTTTTATTTTACCAGAACAGCCGTTACTAACGGCTATAACGGTCCAACACGGTTTTTCTTCTTTATGGAATTTCTCTCTTTATGACGCATGTCTGATTGTGATGTCAAATACATTATGACGCACACTTTGATTGTGACGTTTTCCAGGACGATAAACTGGGAGTACGTTTATATGCTTTGCATCTTGTTATTTTCCTGCCATGTTTTTGTATTTGCTCTTTCACACGGACATGCGGTAGGCAATAACAGATACTGTTGTCTGTGTGAATACTCAACGTGAACTGCAAAGCTTGACTTCCTGCAATTGCAGTCACCATGCGAAGATATCAAGACACACTAGCTCACAGGCATTGTCGAACATGGACATTGTTGCGCCTCCCGATACAAACAAATAACGTCAGTACGTGTGATCATTATTCATCTTGGGGAGGATACAGCCCACAGCAAAGTCGAATGCGTGGTGGAGGTAGGGTGGGGGTGGGGGGCTGGGGGGTGACGGTAGGGGGAAGGGGGGGGGGGGCGAGTGCCTGAAAGTAACTCCTCAGTCAGTGCGAAAATGACTTTACACTGTTTTGAAAGGGACAGGGGGGGGGGGGGGGGGGGGGGAGGTGGGAATGATTGGAAGGGGTGGGGGAGGGGAGGGGAGGATGAATGTAGAGGAGGGGGGGGGGGATGGGAGAAAAAAAAAGTTACAAAAAGACATATATCAGGTCCTTCTTCAGCGACAGCATTTCTGGATCTGTTGAATGTTGTAATTCTGCACTAACAGCTGTGTTGACATCAAACGAACTCCCCCCAAGGAAATCAAATATGAAATGAGGCAAGGAACAGTAAATAATGAACAATAAACAAGTAGGGTAACTCTTGCTCCCACAAGAAAACATAACTCCAAAGGAATGCTGCTTAGGACACCGAATCGCCTAGCAGACATGGCAGCACAGAGCACACGGAACAAACAAGGAAACATCCCCCCAAAAGGATGCTCTAATTAACCTTGCCCATATACCCCCTACCGAGCACATCTACACAGCAACAAGAACTGGAGAAACGAATACATATAAAGTAACTTTTATTCAAGAGTGGCACAGCCTTTTAAACTTGAATAAAGTCAGACAAATGCACAGACGGACAGAAACATATACAAATAACCTCCATTCAAGTGAAACGAAATAAGCCAATTTTTTTTTTTTTTTTTTTTAATCTT
>JADBJO010006658.1:42500-47500 GCA_016801955.1 Conus betulinus | reverse complement strand
TAAAGACAAAACAGCCCGCCAGCATTCTGTAAAGAGACAAGACAGGTGTGTGCAAGCCAACCCGTTGCAGGTGAAAAATCTCGACCGCTTCTCCCGCCAGTCAGAAAAATCCTTTATTTCTGGTGGTTGGCAAGCAAAAAAAAACACACACACACAAACAAACAAACAAAAGAGCTGAAACTAAACAGAAAGGACTTTCTATTTTCAACTTCTAGCCCTTAACCAAACATTGGTCAGTTTATATATATGGAAGGTGAACATGGAGTTTAAAAGGAAAGGAAGGGAGCTGAATTAAAAAAAAAAAAAAAACAAACGAGGCTGCTTAATTTTTTTTTTGTCATGGTTTTTTTCCGTTTCTGTTTCTTTACTTGATAACTATTACTAGCACTCCTGTGGGACTGCCTGGTTCGCAGGAGTCTGTAAACTTTCTGGTAGCCTAACTGGTATGGACAGCTATCGGAATTCAGCTTGCTTCACTTCACGGTCCCGCCCTACGTCGGCGCATGCCCACGCACAGACATTGCAACACGCGCATCACCTCCCTCTCCTCCCTCTCATCCCCCCCCCCCCCCCCCCCGTACTTCTCCCCGCCCCCAGCCACCCCTTCTCTCTGGCAAACACGTGCCCCCGCGTTCATGTAGGAGACAAATACAGATATAGAATTGGCAGACGTGTGTGCAATATAGGTATTGAGAGAGAGAGAGAGAGAGAGAGAGAGGAGAGAGAGGAGGAGAGAGCCTAGATACAGAAAATAGAGAAGAGACAGTCTGACGAGAGGAGAGGAAGAGAGAGAGAGAGAGAGAGAGAGAAAGAGAGAGAGAGAGAGAGAGGGAGAGAGAGAGGAGAGAGAGACTAGAAGAGAGAAGAGAGAGAGAGACCCCAAGAGAGAGACAAAAAAGCAGAGACGGAAGTGCTGAGAAAGAGAGAAGGGAGAAGAGAGGAGAGAGAGATGGGGAGGAAGAGGTAAAGGAGAGACAGACGGAGAACCAGAGAGAGGGAGAGATGAGAGAGAGAGAGAGAAGGGAGAGAGAGAGAGAGGAGAGAGAGAGAGAGAGAGAGAGAGAGAGCGGAAGAGGAGAGAGAGAATGCTAGAGGAGAGATCAAGAGGGCAGGAGGAAGTTGTCCCCAGAGGAAGGGACACAAGTCCAAACGAGTTTGTTTTCCGTGTAGAGGGACCAACAGCAGAGCCGAGAGAAACGCAGAGAGCCACCAGACTCTCCCTACAGACGAAGGACCAGCACCCACAGATCAACTGGAGAGATCAGCGAAGAGTCATCACTGAGGGAGAGAGGAGAGCCAAACATTCACCAGAATCCTGCGATCTCATCTGGATCTAGTTTCAAGTCACTGCCCAAAGGCATTCACCACTTCCTGGATCTGATGGCTCTGTGTCAAGTGTCCAAAGGCATTCACCACTTCCAACCACCACTTCCTGCCCAATCTGACTGACTCTCTGTCATAGTCTCACTGCCCAAAGCATTCACAACAGCCTTGTGATCACCTCTGTGTCATAGTGCAGACCACCACCCACACTTCCTGTGATCTGTACCTCTGTCCCGCCGTCCCCCTACCCCACCTGCCCAAAGAGGTCAAGAGGGTCACTGATCAACATCGTCACCACTCTGGCAAGTTGGAGCGTCAGTTGCCCAAGGTGTCACCAGCCCAATGCTTTCACCACTTCCTGTGATCTGACTGGCTCTGTGTCATAGTGTCACTGCCCAAAGGCATTCACCACTTCCTGTGATCTGACTGGCTCTGTGTGTCATAGTGTCACTGCCCAAGGGCATTCACCACTTCCTGTGATCTGACTGGCTCTGTCATAGTGTCACTGCCCAAAGGCATTCACCACCACTTCCTGTGATCTGTATGACTCTGTGTCATAGTGTCACTGCCCAAAGGCATTCACCACTTCCTGTGATCTGACTGACTCCGTGTCATAGTGTCACTGCCCAAAGGCATTCACCACTTCCTGTGATCTGTACTGGCTCTGTGTCATAGTGTCATGTCAGGCATCCCAATTCCTGTGATCTGTATGACTCTGTGTCATAGTGTCACCTGACCAAAGTCAATGCATTCACACACTTCCTGTGATCTGTATGACTCATTGTCATAAAGTCACAGCCCAAAGGCATTCACACACTTCCTGTGATCTGTATGACTCTGTGTCATAGTGTCACAGCCCAAAGGCATTCACCACTTCCTGTGATCTGACTGGCTCTGTGTCATAGTGTCATTGCCCAAAGGCATTCACCACTTCCTGTGATCTGTATGACTCTGTGTCATAGCCACAGCCCAAGGCATTCACCACTTCCGTGATCTGTATGACTCTGTGTCATAGTGTCACAGCCCAAAAGGCATTCACCACTTCCTGTGATCTGTATGACCTGTGTCATAGTGTCACAATGTCAAGGCATTAAACACCATATGGTGGATCCAGAGTGATTGCCTAAAGGCATTGACCCTGTGATCTGAGACCCTTGAGACCGGGGGGGATAGTCACTGCCCAAAGGCATTCACCACTTCCTGCCATTTGACTGGCTCCGTGCCAGCCTCCAGTTTACGTACAGGCCTTCTGTTTCACCACAGTTCACAAGTGACAGTGTCAAACTGTCAGATTTGAAGCACACGCCCGCTGGTTCACACACAGACCAAGGCTATGTGCAAGGCAGCAGAATGGCCCGCCCTGGCTGACAGTGAACACTACAATGGCATATTCGAGAAAATAACTCAAAAAAAAAAAAAATCCAAAACAACAGTCGGTGGTGAGTCACAAGCAGAAACATTCAGTTCTATATTGTTCTGCTATCACCTTTTGTGACCAAGGAAAGTTCCCCAGGCTGGGGGCAGGGGCGGCGATGGGTACAGTGTGGTCATGCTTTGCTAGCTGTGTCCTCACTGTGGGACCACAGGAGCGATGATCAGACCTGCTTGGGATCCCCTGTACATAGCATAGCTGCTGCGTCCCAAGGACACTCCATGGCAGTGATATCACGGTTCATGAAGTTAAAAAAACAAAAAAAAGTGAGGTATCCTGACAGCTGTCGTGGTCCTAAAGAGGCGAGCGACGGCGATTCCAGATTAAAATTGAAGACACACACACACACACACACACAACACACACACACACACACACACACACACAGAGGAGAGAGAGAGAGAGGAGAGAGGAGGGAGAGAGAGGAGAGGTGGAGAGATTGAAGACAGGAGGAGACAGACAGACAGACAGACAGGACAGACCAGACAGAGACAGAGACAGAGACGAGAGACAGACAGACAGACGACAGAGACAAAGACAAGACAGAGACCAGATGCACAGACAACATACAGTCTACAGTCGACCGACAATGACGACGATGACGACGACCGGACGATAATGTTGTTGCCGCCAACACCAAGAAATTAGAGGCAACTGATGTTGCTATTTCTACAACTACTACTCTGTGAATACTACTAAAGCCTACTGCAACTGACCTGACTACAGTAGCTACTACAGGCACAACACTTACGGCTACCAATACTATAACTTCTACTTACTCAGCTGACTACTGCTACTACTACTGTTACTACTGCTGGTGCTACTGTTGTTGCTGCTACTACTACTAATTTACTAATACTACTAATTTTACTACAACAACAACAACTACTATTACTTACTACTACTACTACTACTACTATTTTGCTGCTGCTGCTGTTACCACAACTACTGCTGCTGCTGTTGCTGCTGGGTGGTGGTGACTACAAGTCTGTTACCGTTGTAACGATGAATCAGTAACCTTCTGGAGGTGAGACGAAAAAAAAACAAAACAAACAAACAAACAAAAAACCCCTATCTCTTAATAATTTCAATGCAGTCACTGGAATCTGTTGAGAAAAAAAAAACACCCAAGATTCCATTATTTTCCCGCTGACGTCAAGGAGGCACAACTCGTGAACAAGCTGCCAAAGAATTTCCTTGAGCTAACAATGGGCGTCTTCTGTGGCAGAGCTCTCTCTCTCTCTCTCTCTCTCTCTCTCTCTCTCTCTCTCTGCTTGCCTGCCTCGTGAGACCTCTTCAGGCCTGACCTCTTCACTTCAACCAGCGCATTTCCTGTGAGTCTGCCTACACATCTGCTGCACGATGCCATTGTTTAGAAGAGTCTGAGCTCTGTTCCCCAGGATATTTTGTGGAGTCGGAATCTAGCTTCCCATCTCAGCTTGCTCTCTGCCAAAACCCAAACAGCGACACTCTCTCTCCTCCTCCACCACTCTGTCTCTCTCTCTCTCTCTCTCTCCTCTCTCTCTCTCTCTCTCTCTCTCTCACACACACACACACTCTCACCTCTCCCTTTGTCTCTGTCTCTGTCTCCGTCGCCTCCCCCTCTCTCCTCTTGAAGTATCTATTTCGGAGTCTCTTTTTCTCTCTCTCTCTCTGAGCCTCTCTCTCTCTCTCTCTCTCTCTCTCTCTCTCTCTCTCTCTCTGTCTGTCTGTCTGTCTGTGTGTCTGTCTGTAAGTGTGAGTGAGTGTGTCTTCCTATTCGCTTCCATGGATGCCAGTCCTCCTCCACCACGGAGAGAGACAGACAGACAGACAGACGACGCACACAAAGAAAGAGAGAGAGAGAGAGAGAGAGAGAGAGAGACAGAGACAGACAGACAACAGAAGGGGGAGAGAGAGAGAGAGAGAGAGAGAGAGAGAGAGAGAGAGAGAGAGAGAGAGGGAGAGGAGAGAGGAGGGAGAGGGGATGGGGGGGGAGAGGGAGGGAGGTAGCTCTCTCACTCATCCATCCTTTCCCTACGCCTCCCTCCTCCTCTCTCTCGCTCCCTCTCCGTCCCTACCCTCCCTCTCCTCTGCTCTTCATGCCACCACTCAGTCAACGACATCCATTTTGCTGATGACCAAACTGCTAGACTACGTCATGTTCAGTTTGGACTCCTCACAGAGGCTCTCTCGGCTGAAATTTGGCTGGATGATCGTTTTCTGTATGTCCGTCCGCCTGTCTGTCTGTCTGTCTGTCCGTCCA
>JADBJO010006658.1:27500-30000 GCA_016801955.1 Conus betulinus | reverse complement strand
AGCTGAACTCACTTCCATTTTGTTTGTTTGTTTGTTTGTTTGTTTGCTACACGGGAAGTCCCGTCAGTTGATTCCTCCCTCACCTTCCGTCTCCATCTCATCCCTTAGTCCTTCTCATCCCTTAGTCGAAAACATGTGAGATGTTTTGATGGATTGTTATCTTGAAAAGGACCGTGCCACGGTATCCTTTTACTCCCCAATGTGAATGCCGTTGACAATCCTTCTTTAAATGATCCTTCTTGTGATAGTCCCTCCTTTGACGATCCTTCGTGTGACATCGTTCCTTTGATGGTCCTTCATGTGACAATGTTCCCTTGATGATCCTTCATGTGACAATGTTCCTTGATGATCCTTCATGTGACAATGTTCCCTTGATGATCCTTCATGTGACAATGTTCCTTTGATGATCCTTCATGTGACATCCTTCCTTTGATGATCCTTCATGTGACAATGTTCCTTTGATGATCCTTCATGTGACATCCTTCCTTTGATGATCCTTCATGTGACAATGTTCCTTTGATGATCCTTCATGTGACAGTCCCTCCTTTGATGATCCTTCGTGTGACAATGTTCCTTTGATGATCCTTCATGTGACAGTCCCTCCTTTGATGATTCTTCATGTGACAGTCCCTCCTTTGATGATTTCTTCATGTGACAGTCCCTCCTTTGATGATCCTTCATGTGACAGTCCCTCCTTTGATGATTCTTCATGTGACAGTCCCTCCTTTGATGATCCTTCATGTGACAGTCCCTCCTTTGATGATCCTTCATGTGACAGTCCCTCCTTTGATGATCCTTCGTGTGACAGTCCCTCCTTTGATGATCCTTCATGTGATAGTCCCTCCTTTGATGATCCTTCGTGTGATAGTCCCTCCTTTGATGATCCTTCATGTGACAGTCCCTCCTTTGATGATCCTTCATGTGACAGTCCCTCCTTTGATGATCCTTCATGTGACAGTCCCTCCTTTGATGATCCTTCATGTGACAGTCCCTCCTTTGATGATCCTTCATGTGACAGTCCCTCCTTTGATGATCCTTCATGTGACAGTCCCTCCTTTGATGATCCTTCATGTGACAGTCCCTCCTTTGATGATCCTTCATGTGATAGTCCCTCCTTTGATGATCCTTCATGTGACAGTCCCTCCTTTGATGATCCTTCATGTGACAGTCCCTCTTTGATGATCGTTCATGTGAAAGTCCCTCCTTTGATGATCCTTCATGTGATAGTCCCTCTTTTGATGATACTTCATGTGATAGTCCCTCTTTTGATGATCCTTCATGTGATAGTCCCTCCTTTGATGATCCTTAATGTGATAGTCCCTCCTTTGATGATCCTTCATGTGACAGTCCCTCCTTTGATGATCCTTCATGTGATAGTCCCTCCTTTGATGATCTTTCATGTGATAGTCCCTCCTTTGATGATCCTTCATGATCCTTCATGTGATAGCCCCTCCTTTGATGATCCCTTCATGTGATAGCCCCTCCTTTGATGATCCTTCTTGTGATAGTCCCTCCTTTGATGATCCTTCTTGTGATAGTCCGTCTTTTGATGATTCTTCATGTGATAGTCCCTTCTTTGATGATTCTTCAAGAGACAGTCCCTCCTTTGATGACCCTTCATGTGATAGTCCCTCCTTTGATGATCCTTCATGTGATAGTCCCTCCTTTGATGATCCTTCATGTGATAGTCCCTCCTTTGATGATCCTTCATGTGATAGCCCCTCCTTTGATGATCCTTCATGTGACAGTCCCTCTTTTGATGATCCTTCTTGTGATAGTCCGTCTTTTGATGATTCTTCATGTGATAGTCCCTCTTTTGATGATTCTTCAAGAGACAGTCCCTCCTTTGATGATCCTTCATGTTATAGTCCCTCCTTTGATGATTCCTCAAGAGACAGTCCCTCTTTTAATGATCCTTCATGTGACAGTCCCTCCTTTGATGATTCTTTAAGAGACAGTCCCTCCTTTGATGATCCTTCATGTGACAACCCTTCCTTTGATAGTCTTACATTTGACAGTCCTTCCTTTGATGATCTTTCTTTGATGATCATTCATGTGACGATCTTTCCTTTGATAATCCTTTAAGTGATGATCCGTCCTTTGCGGATCCTTTATGTCAAAACCCTTTATCTGATTACCCCTTCTTGTGACCAGCCTTCCTTTGATGATCGATCCTTCCATGATTTTCCCCTTTGACAGCTTGTAGCTTGTTCTTTGATTGTCTCCCCTGTGTCGTTCTTGTGATTGACAACCTTCCTCTGCCGATCCTCCCTTTGAAATCCTTCTTTTGCCGATCCTGCTTTTGATGACTCCTCCTTTGACAATCTTTATTTTGACGATCCTTCCTGTGATGATTCTTTCTTTCATCATCCTTTCTATGATGATCCTTCCTTTTTAGAATCATTCTTGTGATGAGCCTTCCCTTGACAATCTTTTCATGTAATTTTTTTTTTGTGTGACAATCCTCATTCCTTGACAATCCTGCCTGTGATGATTCTTT
>JADBJO010006658.1:15000-22500 GCA_016801955.1 Conus betulinus | reverse complement strand
TACAAAGTAGGCCTCCCCCCCCCTCCCACTTCCCCCTCTCCCTCCCCATTCCCCCTTCCTCCCCACTTCCCCCTCTCTCTTTCTCCCCCCCTTCACAAATCCCCCCTACCCCCCCCCCCACACTCCATTCCCCTCCCGTCGCTCCTTTATTTTCTTTCTTTTTTCTTTTTTTTTTTTTTTTTATTAAGGGACAAGACTTTGATGCTGATTTTGTCTGCTGTCAGCATGGACAGCACGTTTTAACGAGCGCGTGACAGGCCACGTGAACCTGTTCATTTATTTATTTATTATTATTAATTAACTTGAACCCGTTCGTTTGTATGACATGGGTTTTTTTTTACCCCATAACCTCTCCCAAGGTAGGTATGTTTTCGCTCGCTGCTGTCGGTTGATTTTGTTGTTGTCGTCGTCGTCGTAGTTGTTGTTGTTGTTGTTGTCTGTCTGTGACAAGATGACGTAAAAACCACAGAACCTGTTTGAGCAAAGTTTCGTGTGGAAAGATGCAGTGTAAAGCAAAGGCCCGGAACCCATTACATTTTGGTGTTGACCCGGATCAAAAAAAAAAAAAAAGGGGGGGGGGGGGGGGGGGGGGGGGGGGGGGGGGGGGTCCAGAAAAGAAACCAACCAAACAAAAACAAACGATCTTGACAAAACTCTGTGGAGAAACGGAAGGTGGCCCAAAGACAGTTCAGTTCAAGCCATCAGCGCGGCCTGTCCTGGGTTGTCCTTTCCAATTCTCTCCAGGTGTATCCTGCTCTCTTCCTCTCTGCATCAGCACTGCAGCATCCGGTTGGCTTTTATTGCAGTCCCTCATAGGTCCTCGCGTAGAAGGTTTCCTCGCTCCAAGAAGAGTTTGCTGGGTTGTTGTTGTTGACTTTTCTGTAGCTACATAGATTACTTCAGGTCTTTCTCCCTGAAGACCTTCGTAATCAGCCTACTCTTTCTTTCTTTTAAATCTGAGCTCAAAACTTATCTCTTCAAAAAAGCGTATTCTCATCTGTAGTAGATGACTAGGTCTCTCCTAAATTCCTCCACAACTAGTCCTGTGAGGCAGTTTATGCATGTAAGTGCGTTTGCCATTGTGTATTTTCTTTTTGCTGTGTGCATGAATATTGTATGAATAAGTGCAAAATGGTGGATGTAAGCGCATTGAGTTGCATAACAAGAAATGCGCTATATATAGTATTATACATTATTATTATTATAGATTTAAGGACAAGGTGAGGAAGCTGACCTCACGCTTGCCCTGGCTCCCCATTTATCCGGGCTAGCCGCCGGGCATACTGGGCATGCTATGCATACCAGGCATGGTGTGGGCTGGCCCAAAGACAAACTCGTTCTGTTCTGGTGCGGATCCGTGGTGCAGACCCGGTTCAAAGAGCGGTCCAGGATCCGTGTGACGTTGGCGAGAGAGTCTGCGATCTTCCGAGTGCCCACGTAGTTTTTGTTTGTTTTCGTAATTCTTCTTCCACTTCCACGTAATTGAACGGCATAAATATTTATGGTAAGAATGAGTGTCGTAACCGTTATCCCTCGACATTAGGTTGTGGGGGTGACGTAACATTTGCTGACTACAATGAGGGATCCCCCCAGCCCTCTGTCCATAGGTCTTTCACAACAGGACAGGGATGCTGTGACCGGTGTGGTCCTCTACGATGTCAATCCACATGTTGGGTCTGCCCCTCCATTCACTGAGAATGGTCTTTGACAGAGGTCACGGAGAAGTATTGACCCTTTCCCAAGCGGGTTATCGGCGTTAAACTAATGAAAGGTCTATGTATGCCGGTGTATACGTTGTCTTGCTCCCTTAAGAGCCATTTGTCTTATTTTCCTCATTCAAAGGGCAAGGAATTCTATCTGAAGCAATTATTCTTGACTGCCGAAGTTTTAGCTCGGGGTCTGTTGTCGATGCCCATCTCACATCCACAGAGAAGAATAGACGCCATCAGAGAGTTGTAGAAATCTAATTGCTCCAGCAAACTAATGAAGTTGGTTTTAGAGATGGCACTGAGTCATTTCATCGCAGACCTAGCCAGGACGAACCTCAACTTGTCTACTTTGTTTGTTACCATCCTTGCTCAGAACATTTCAAGGGTACATGCAGTGGTCAGTTTCTTCCAGTATGTCTGTTCGTTTTTAGCGTGATGCTGGCGGCTGAAATCCAAAGCAGAAAGCAAAATATTGCTCAATACTTACGTGGAACAGCTTAACGATGTTCTGTTGTCCTTTGAACCGCCTTCTGTTCCGTAAGAATTAGATTCTTTCTTCAGTCTAATGACGAGTTCCTGGATTTCGGCTTCGCTGCCTGCCAGTAGCTGGACGCCGTCAGTGAAAAGAGGGTTTAAAAAAAAAGCCTGCTCTTCAATAAATATGTAGGGGTTGAAATGCACTAGCGTTTCCAGCATTACCTTCTCAAGGTAGATATTGAATCAGATGGGACAGAGAATCCAACCTTGGGGCACTCTCGCTGTTAATTCAGAATAAATATCTGAGGATGTTATTTATTATGATAGCACTATTGGACTATTTTAGATTGCTGCTGTGACTTGAATGAGATTGTTGCCAAAGCAACAGTACCTCACGATGTGTCACAAACCTCCGTATTGGGTACGGTCAAAAGTTTTCTTGAAGTCGATGAAAATATGATCGAGGTAGCTTGGTGTACACGATTATTCTCTGACGGCAGTTTGATTTTTGATATCTGTTCGGATGTGCCCTTCCTCCCCCACACCCCGTTGTGGTTTAGTTTTTTTTTTTTCTTTCCCATGAATCCGATCCGTCCTTCCGTGAAGATTCGTTCCCGTCTTCCCAGGGAAGCGGCTGGGGAGTGAAACCTTGTCTAACGAGGACCTTCACATTTTGCAGGAGCTACTGTCCTTAGCTGGGTGTGCCAAGGAAAGGAGCAGTTGTTTGTCAGGTTAGTTGATGGAATATTTCTATATTCACATACACACGCGCGCGCGCGCGCACACACACACACACACACACACACACACACACACACACACACACACACACCACACACACACACACACACACACACACACACACACACACACACACACACACACACACATGCTGACTGACTTAAACCAATTTATTGTCAGATTAACCTATGGTTGTACTGAATAACACACACACACACACACACACACACACACACACACACACACACACACACACACACACACACGCACACAGATTTTCACGGTAGTGAAATTGTGTAGTCCAAATAATGTTTTTTTTTCCAGATAGTCTTTTCAAACACACACACACACACACACACACACACACACACACACACACACACACACACAACACACACACACACACACACACACACACACACACACACACACACACACACACACACACACACACACACACACACACACACACAGAGAGAGAGAGGGGGGGGGTTTGATTTTTGATTGTTTCATTTACGCAAAGAGGAATGTAGCTTATGTTATACTTTTTATTTTGATGTAACTGTACAGAAAAAAAAAAAAAAAAAAAAGAAAGAAAAAAAAAATATGTAATTTTAGATATAAGATCATATTTTGTTCTCTCTTTCTCCTTTTGTAAATGTGGACCAAATCGTGTATTGAATATAGTATAACATTATCTCCCGTGACTGAATTTTATTTTTATTGTGCAGCTCTAAGAGTAACTTTGACAACAAAAACCCTATTCGAGGAGGAATCCCAGTCGTTTTCCGTGAGTTGTTGGAATTCTGCTCTCTTATTTCTGTGTCTGTTTGATGGCTATGATGGTGTGAACAGTTCCTCTATGAATACGATTTCATGAAGGTCACAGTGTTCATTTTAAAAATCTTGCTGGAACATTTTCTTGCAAATTTTATTCTGAATCTTGTTGCATGTATTTTTTGTTTGTTTGTTCCTTTTGGGAGGGTGTATGGGAAGAGGGGGTAAGGATATTGCTGATCGACCCAAAAGTGCACCGTATCCACGTTTTCAATGGCAATTGTATCGTTAAGTTCTTAAATCACAATAATAAACATCCAGGCATACAATTTTATCTGAAGATTACGGGGGCCGGAATAGCTCAGTTGGTAGAGCGCCGGACTCGTGATCCTGGGGTTGCGGGTTCGAATTTCGGTACAGGGGCATTTTTCCCGCGGAGTTAACATTGGTTCTGACTCCATTCCCATACAGTCCTTCGAATGAGACTATAAACCGAGGTTCCATGTGTGAACGCACGCACGACATCTTGCACACACGTAAAATCCCATCACCAACTTTCGGAGAGAAAGGCCAGTTTGGCCGTTGGTATGGATGACACGTTACACATAGCATGCACGTTTCCAGAAGATGGAGTACTGCCTTAATGGCGGGATGAAAAAAAAACGGTCATATACACAAAACTCCACTGCCTGTCTATACAGGCAGTGTCCGAAGACTGCTTTTATATTTTCCCAGTTTTTGACCACAGTGTTCCAGATGAACATGTGACATAACCATACCAGGGAATTGTAGGCTTACATCCTTGTCTGTTCCCCATTAGACCTTGGATGTGTGTGCCCTGTTTGATTCCTGTTCAAGTGTGGAAAGATGGTTTTCTGTCTGTCTGTCTGTCTGTCCTTCTTTCGTTTTGTTCCTTTCTTCTCTTTTTTCTTTTTTTTTTTTTTTTTAAAATACAAAATCTGGTTTGTCACGTTTGTGCTTCGAAGGCAGTTATCGTATTGATCGACTCGAAAATAAAATGAAATAAAGCGATATAAAACAAATAAATGAATAAATAGATAACTAGATAAGCAAAACAAATAGATAGACAAATAAATAAAGAAAACATAAATGTTAATTAACAAAAAAACTAGGAAAATGAAATAAAGCGATATAAAACAAATAAATGAATAAATAGATCACTAGATAAGCAAACAAATAGATAGACAAATAAATAAAGAAAACATAAAATGTTAATTAACAAAAAACTAGGAAA
The DNA here is from genome assembly GCA_016801955.1 of Conus betulinus. Taxonomy (NCBI): domain Eukaryota; kingdom Metazoa; phylum Mollusca; class Gastropoda; order Neogastropoda; family Conidae; genus Conus; species Conus betulinus. The sequence continues at coordinate 17,541 of JADBJO010006658.1, read as the reverse complement.
CTGTTCGTTAGCAGAAGTCACTGTTAAATTTTCACCAGCTTCAGTTTCCATTTCTGGGTGTTTCCAGTCAGCTCACATTAATTTAAAAATCGAGGCGAAAAGAGTTGACCGCTGGCAATAATGTAATGATAGACAGTGCAGGAGAATTTTTTTTGTGTGTGTTTAATTTAAGTAGCTAGTTTTCGTATGTATGATTAAGTGATTAAGTCTGGGAACATTTCCTTTTTTAACTCACGTGTGTAAAGACGCGAGTACATGTGAATCACGCCCTTCCTGTTAACTGCGGTATGTAGGTGTGTGCGTGTACATGGCAGACTTTAAAAACTTGGGATTTTCTCGGCAATTTTAGGAGCTGTCGGAATCAAACATGCCATGACGACAAATATTTGATGAGACGTGTCCAGTTTTCTCCCCCACAGTACCACCGTGGCACAGGCTGTAAAATCTTCGATCAGCTTCTTCAACAGTGTTCGCTATAGCACAACACTGAACAGGCCTTTTTCACACAGTCGCCCCTTGTCATACACATAACCTGCCCCCTTCTCAATCGTGGCTCACTGATGTACGCTGTGGACAGCCGTGCCACCACCTCCCTCCTTCTTCCCCTCCTTTCACCCTCCCCCCTCCACACACACGCGCGTGTGCGCGCTGTGTTTTCACGAGAGACATCAAACCTATGTTCCTTGAAGATTCTTTACCTTTTGATGGTGTTTCTTTCCTCCTCACACAACATTTCACCTTATCATACTTACAAATCCGTTGCATATACAACAGGCATGGACACACACACACACACACACACACACACACACACACACACACACACACACACACACACACACACACATCTCTCTCTCTCTCTCTCGCTCACTCTCTCTCTCTTCCTCTCTCTCTCTCTGTCTCTCTGTCTCTGTCTCTGTCTCTCTCTCTCTCTCTCTCTCTCTCTCTCTCTCTCTCTCTCTCAAACTGCTGATTGGAATGCAAAAACAACCACAAACCAAATTAGTCGGAAGATATGAAATGTAACCGGCGTGTTGTTCTTGTCTTTGTTTTCAAATCACTAAATCAGCTGAATGGCAAAGAATGTCAAGGACAAACCAAAGCAGCAGGGAAAAAAAAGAAAGAAAAAAGAACAAGACTGTTGTTCAAACTGTCGTCACATTGTTTTTGAATCAGCATTTTGTCATTGTACATGTAGCTGTTTTGATGGCTGTTTCCATCCTTAAACCAAACAAGAAAAGCTGTGTTTATTTTTTTTTTGAAAGGGTTTTAGATTAAATCCGCCTGTTAATGTGGACAAACAAATCACAAGACAAAACACGACGTGTTTCGACCTCTTAGGTCTTCTTCAGGCAAGACAAACAACATTCAGGAATGAGCGACCACTTATCTTATGAAATTCGGTGCATAATGGGTGTTGAATTTTGTTTAATCTTGCATAAATGCCTTGTATTGTAATTTGCGGATTTACTTTAAATTCCTTTTATAATTTGTTTCAATTTCCGCCTGCGGTCACGTCACTTTGAAACCGTTAACTGTGTTTATTTGTTGGTGCAATGTTTATGTCAAAAGTTGTATTTTAAGTAGTTTGTGCAATGTTTATGTCAAAAGGTGTATTTTAAGTAGTTGGTGCAATGCTTATGTCAAAAGGTGTATTTTAAGTAGCTTTTTAAGAACAACAAGTAGCCAGTAAGAACAATACCCTGCTTCCATCTCAAGCATATTCCTATCGGTAACTTCAAGCTGAGGCCAATAACGCTCCTCTGTGCATTGTCCAGCCAACTTCGGACCGTGGTCACTGGGGCCGCTGCACGGGTTTGCGCGGGTCAAGAGATGGACAGTGGTCAAACCTGTGACCAAGGAGGTATGTGACACGTGAACCACATATGTGTGCAATGGTCAGACCACATTATCCAGCCTTCCGCGTGAACTCTTGTGTAGGAGCATGGGGGAAATTTTGCCGAACTGCATTACCAAGTACTGCTGTTTATTGATGACCGTTGTTTGAATTTAAATGTGTGTCTGTGAATAGATGGCACATCGCTCCTATGTATGCACACACATATTCACTCACACACTCATCCTTATCTGATGTCCTCCATACACACACACACATATACGGACACAGACACACACACTCGCACACGCACGCACGCACACACTCACACACACACATGCACACACACACACACACGCACGCACGCACGCACGCACGCACGCACGCACGCACACACACACACACACACACACACACACACACACACGCGCGCTCTTACCCCATCCTTGACAAAAAAAAATGAATGAATCCGTTTTGGTTTAAGGCTGTGTTAGACCAACTGACATAGGATAGAACACCAAGGCTCCATCAAAATGTTGTTAGGCTCAGCATAGTTATGCGGGTATTGTCTTCAGTCGTGACAAGCTCCTAGCATAACATTATCAGTCTCCAAAATCCCGCGAAGTAGGAGTTTGGCTGTCCATGTGGCGGGGTAATCAAAAACGGTCACACACGTAATGTTCTCATCCCCAGCAGATGCATTT
>JADBJO010006658.1:0-2500 GCA_016801955.1 Conus betulinus | reverse complement strand
TTAAAAGGCTGTGCCAGTCTTGAATAAAAGTTACTCCGTGTTAGGTTTCCTTATGGGAGCAAAGACTGCCCCACTTGTTTACTGTTTAATGTTCATTATGGGTTAGAGACGATGACCGATGTTTACCAGCACAGCCGTTACCAACGACTATAACGGCCCAAAACGGTTTTTCCTCTTTATGGAATATCTCACGTGTATTCAAGATAAACTGAGAATACGTTTATATGCTTTGCATTTTGTTTCGATGTTAGTTTTTCTTTATTCATTTATTTATTTGTTGATTTATCTATCTATCTATTTTCGCTCCAGTGGTGTGGAACCCCTGGGAAGAAAACGCCAAAGAGATTCCAGACCTCAACGATGACGGGTGGCGCCATTTCGTGTGTGTGGAAGCCGCCCAGGTCAGCTCGCCTTTGTGCTGGAGTCGGGTGAAAAGATGGAATGCAGTCAGACTTTTACCGTGCTGTCGCAGTGATTAGCCTGCTGTATGTACCCGGATGTTTTCATTTGTCAGGCTTTCCCAATATCTTGAATTGTAGCGTTTTGTTTATGTGTTTTGTCAGTTTGTTTGGTTTTTGTTACTACTTCTTCAACGATGGACACTAAATAATTGGCCCTGTATGTCACCACGATCATGTCTTGTATGACTTTTGAATTTTTGTTTGTTATATAAACAGAACCGTATACACAAAGTGATCAGGATTTGCTTTCCAAGTTAAAAAGGTAATGGAAGGAAATCTGAACTGAGGCAGGGAATGGTAAACTGGTTTCTTTTGTTCTGTGTGGTTATTTCTGCTACGTGGTTTGGTGTCGTAAGCAGTTTTTGTTTGGGAGTAAGGGACGTGTCATTAATGTCGTCATCGGAGAAAGAGTTACGCTGATTGTTCGTTATGAAAGGTAAATAGGTTCGTCTTTAAACCACATTCCCATCTTTCAAACAAATTTCCTTCATACCTATTTTGCAGTTGTGTGTGTGTGTGTGTGTGCGTGTGCGTGTGTGCGTGCGTGCGTGCGTGCGTGCGTCCACGTGCGTGCGTGTGTCTGTGTGTGTATGTGAGCGTGCACGTGCGTGCGTGCGTGTGTCTGTGTGTGTGCGTGCTTGCGTACACGTGCATGTGTCTGTGTGTGTGTGTGTGTTTGCGTGTGCGTACATCCGTGTGCGTGTGTGTGTGCGTGCGTGCGTGAGTGTGTGCGTGCGTGCGTGTGTGTGTATGTGTGTGTACGTGTGTGTGAGTGTGTGTGTGTGGGCGTGTGCGTGCGTGTGTATGTTGCGTGTGTGTGCGGGCGTGCGTACGCGCGAGCGTGTGTGTGTGTGTGTGTGTGTGTGTGTGTGTGTGTGTGTGAACAACGCAGATCTCTGGAACAAGGGTCAAAGACATCTGGGATCCACCCATTGAAGCGGTTCATCAGTTCGATCGCCGTCATAGAGGCCTAATTGCGATGTGCTTTCAATCGGCATGCGCGCCAGTGATCGTACCGAAGTAGAGTCCACTTGTCATGAAAGTGGAAGCAACTCTCAACAGTTTTTGAGATTTTTGCATAACGGACGTTCTTTGTTTCGTAACATTCTGCGCATTATTTCTAAAATAATAATACTTTGGTGATAAAATGTGTCTATTTCGTTTTTTTTTTCTTAGGCGATGCATTGCTTCAGATAACAAAAATATTGTTTTAGATACCATAATTCCTAGAAGAAAACCGTCAATCACCGGTGATCGAAATTCAAGGGAGAGAAACTGAAGAGAGTTTGAAAAGCTGCGCTGATTTTGAACAAATTCTTCTCTCTCTCTCTCTCTCTCTCTCTCCTCTCTCTCTCTCTCTCTCTCTCTCTCTCTCTCTCTCTCTCTCCATTCTGCCGTTCTGCCATCTTTCTCTTTATCTTAACGTAAAGTTTGAACAATGAGATGGAGTTTTGCTGTGAATTAGATGGCAGATGTCGATTATTTTTTCAGGCAATGCTTGTGATAATAAAAAAATTGTAATCTTTGGCGCGAGCTAATCAGGATTAAACACACGGTAGGATTTTATGAGACTTAAAGCATACAGATACATTACACATATTATTGACAAACTGACCGTTAAAGAGTATGTCATCAGACACGTACACAAAAACACACACACGCGCACGCACGCACGCACACACACACATACACACACACGCACACACACGTACACACACACACACACACACACACGACTCGACTCACTCACCACACACCACACACACACACACACCACACACACACACACACACACACACACACACACACACACACATATATTCATACACGCGCCCGCACACCTACAAACATGCAGCAAACATGGAAACGACCCAACCACCAAATGGAAATGCATGTTATAATACAGGAAACCCACACGAAAACCTGTCCTCACAATATGACCCAACCCAGTGCAGACTCTCGTTATCTGACAATTGTTAACTAAAAGATGCTGTGCCACTAAATAAAACTTCTGACTGGTAATGTGTGTCTTTTTGTGC
>JADBJO010006657.1:122500-129313 GCA_016801955.1 Conus betulinus | reverse complement strand
CACACCACTACAATACAACACCACGCCCCGCGCACGCCCTCTCGCGCATAAGGGAGAGAGAAGATAGAGATAGAGAGAGATAGAGAAAGAGAGACCGACAGCCAAGACATACAGACAATCCTAGAGAAGAGACAGAACTGAGAAGATCTGTATCCATAGCTCAGTAAAATAAGTTAACAAATCAAATCTTTAAAAAAAAAAAACACACAAAACTTCCCCAAATATAAGGACCAACACCCGCGTATTATCAACCAATTACCATGCGGGAAAGAATGTGTTTTTATCTTAAATGGCTGAAAGTGACTTTCCGGACTAGGGTTTTCTCTTTTCTTAGGTAGCACTTCTTTCTGGTCTGCCCTCCAATTCTCATCCCTTTCCCCCCCTGCGTCCCGTATTGGTCTGCGTAGCCTTCGTCCTGAGAATGCGCTCAGCATGTCTTTGTTAAGAGGACTGAAAAAAAAAAAATACCGTTTACGTGCCACCTAAGGGACTCGGAAGAATAAGGAAGAAGAGGATAGAAACAGCAAATAAACAAAGAATGAAAAACAAAATAAAAAAAAAGGAAAAACGCTCACACAATCGAAGAGGAAACAAAAAGCAGGGGAAAGAAGAACGGAGGAAATGAAGGGAGAAGTGAAAAGAGTGAAAAGACTGAAGGGTGAAAAGGGGGAATGACAGAATGCAGAAGAGCACAACCGGACAAAAAGAAAAGAATTGGAATACAGAAGGAAACTTAAAAACAAAAATAAAAAAATAAAAAGACTAGGGCACATCCAGACTAGGGCACGCCGCCGCCGCCGCCCGCCTACGACGATGATGCAGATGATAACTGCGATGACGATGACGACGCCGACTAATGATGATAGTGATATTAATAGTATAAATGATAAATGACTATGATAATAATAGCACTACTACTACTATACTACTGATAATATTGATAATTGATAATATGATAACAATGATAATAATAATTGTTATAATGGTAATGATGATGATAATATAATAATAATAATGATGATAATATAATAATAATAACAATAATAGCATAATAATAATGATGATGATGATGATGATGATGATGATGATGATGATTGATGATGATGATAAGAAGAAGGCAGAAAGCAGAAAAAAAAAAGAAAGAAGAAAGAAAGAAAGAAAAAAAAGTTTTCACTTTGATCTGATGATAAATGTACATTTTGTAATGCTCATTAGTGAGGGTCTAAACTTCTGCAAAATCATTATACAAAACTGGGCCATGGACTTAGTGACGTTTGAAGATAATTTGGACAGGGGGAGAGATGGAGCAAAATTGGCCATTACTTAATGGCGTTTGAAGATCATTTGCACAGAGGGAGAGATGGGGAAACATTGGGCCATTACTTAATGGCGTTTGAAGATCATTTGCACAGAGGGAGAGATGGGCAACATTGGGCCATTACTTAATGGCGTTTGAAGATCATTTGCACAGAGGGAGAGATGGGGCAAAATTGGGCCATTACTTAATGGCGTTTGAAGATCATTAGCACAGAGGGAGAGATGGGGCAAAACTGGACCATTACTTAATGGCGTTTGAAGATCATTTGCACAGAGGGAGAGATGGGGCAATACTGGGCCATTACTTAATGGCGTTTGAAGATCATTTGCACAGAGGGAGAGATGGGGCAGAAGGGGGCAGCGTGAACAAAAGCTGGCATAATCTTCATTTGCAATTTTCCAAATTTGGTCATATAAAAAAACGCAGAGGTGAAATTCCCGTCTCTTCTAGAAAACGGGAAGAGGCATTGTCTAAAAAATTTAGAGGAATTTTTTTCTCATCTTCCAAATTTCCTAACAAACAAACAAACAAACAAACAAAACAAACAAACAAACAAAAAAACTGGGGGTGACTGGACGGGACTGAAGGGGTGAGGTGGGGGTCGGAGAGGTGATTTTTAAACGCAACATAACACGTCATCTATATGTTTGGCTTTAAATACATCAGGTGGCCTGAAGGTAGTCTGCCCCCCCCCCCCCCCCCCCCTCAACCCCCACATCCCCACATCTAGATATTTTTAATTTTCAGGCGGTGTCCCCCTGGCCTCGATGGTTCCAACACCACAGTGAATGTGTACCAAACCCACAAGTTGTGAAACACATTTCTTTGAAAAAAGTGTTGTTTAGCTTTTCTCTTTCTCTTTTCAAGAAACATGTCCCCTTTTCTTGAAACGTTTCACTCAATTGTAGTAAGTAGTACATAAGAACAGTCGTAGCTAGGCATCTTGTGTAACTTTTTCACACAAAGAAGAAAAATATGTAGCCTACTCAGTATGATTGATTGCTCTTGGTTTTCGGACTCATATTTCCCCATCTTTAAGCTTTAATGTGTGGAGAGTGTTTAAAACCGTAGCTGCGAATGAGTAAAATCGATCGCCATATCCTCAGCTAATGAGGAACACGTTCCACGTTATTATCAAAGTATCAATATGAAACTGAGGCTGAACAATATGAAATGCGTTTGGAAGTGCTTAAATAACTGCTACAGTTTTCAATGACATAAGGAGAGGGAGGGAGGGAGGGAAAAACAAATAAAAGACCGAAGGCATTAAAGAAAGAAAGAAAGAAAAAAAAAGAAAGAAAGAAGAAGAAAGACGAAGAGAAGAAGACGAAGAATAAAGAAGAAGAATAAGAATGAAGAAAGAAGAGGAGGAGGAGGAGAAGAAGAAAAACAAGAAGAAGACGAATCAGAAAAGAAGAAGAAGAAGAAGAGGAGGAGGAGGAGTGAGAAGCAGAAGAAGAAGAAGAAGAACTAAGAAGAATCGAAAAGAAAAGTCATATTTGAAAAGGAGTGCAGAATAGACAGAAAAGATCATTAAGGGGATGATTCACAAAACGACAGGAATGAAAAAGATGACATGTACTTTGAAACAGACAAAAAGTCTTCAAAAGTGAGAGAATGCAAGAGAACAGGGAACAGCTTAAGAAATGACGAACAATAGAAAAGGATGATATAAAACATAAGAAAGAAAAAGGACGTACGACAACGATAGAAACCAATAAGGTGGTTGAACAGTGCGAAAAAATAAACTAAATAAGGAAGGCAATAGAATGAAAAAAGGATAAAGGCAACAAGGAACAATGTGAATCAAAAAGCGATACATGGAAAATTTTAGAATGAAGGAAAGTATTCAATATCCGCAGTAAATCTCCCAAGAGTCGACAAAACATGGAAAAGAACAGTGTTCAAAATTTTCATTGATGAATAAATAACTGTTAAAAAAAAATCGGATTTATCCATGAATCTAGAAAAAAAAAAAAGGACGGGGAAATCTGAGAGAGGAAGAGAGAGAGAGAGATAGAGAGAGGAGATAGAGAGAGAGAGAGAGAGAGAGAGAGAGACAGACATAGAGCAGAGCGGAGCGAGACTAGAATGAGAGAGACAGAGGCGGACAGAGAGAGAGAGTTGCGGGTGGGAGATAGAGAGAGAGAGAGAGAGAGAGAGAGGAGAGATAGAGAGAGAGAGATTGTGAGAGTAGAGAGTTGTGAGAGAGTCAGAGGTGGCAATGGCAGTCAGGGAGACAAGAGATATATATGAGGTGTTAGAAAGAAAGAAGATATGAAACGATCAAACCAACTAAACTAAACAACAAAACAACAAACAAACAATAGGCATCAAGACCCTCAGGACACACCGCGTTATGCCAATGGTGATGGTTGAGGTGATAGAACATCATCCTCAACAAACCGTAACGTAAAGCTCGAAAGGAGGTGTAAGCACGTTCAAAAGAAATGGAAGCAGCAGAGTATTTCACCATGCCAAAGATATAAATCACACACAGAAATCATCCGAATGGAAGTATGAACAAACAAATCGAAAAATACATACTGGCAAAACCAAGAGATCAGCGACACATGAAAGCGAAATCTCAGGATCAAAATGAACCATTAAACCTCCACCGTAAACGGACAGAAACCTGCCAAGCAAATGGAGGAAATGGAGAAAGTGCAGCCGTTAGCAATTAGGAAACAGGGATTTTAAGAAAGAAAGACACAAAGAAACCAATAAAATGCTTTAACTTCCTGCCGTAAAGTTAGCGTTGCTTCCCCTGATTGTGAGCCATCACTCACATTATCGCGCAATCTCATCAGGGTCGGCGTGGTATCGAACGACGAACTGAACAGAGGAGGAGGTTGAGGATGGGGCGTAAACGGAGTCAGGGATGGGGTCTTTCTTCTAGATAGTTCGGTATCGGCATTGCCCCACTACGATTGAAACGGGGTGTTCAGTGTCTTAACTGTATCGTTTAAAAAAAAATAAAGTACCAAGAAGAGAAGAAGAAGAAGAAGAGAAGAAGAAAAGAAGAATAAAAGAGGAGGAGGAGGAGAAGAAGAAGAAGAAGAAGAAGAAGAAGAAGAAAAATAAGAAGAAGTAAGAAAGAAGAAGAAAAGAAGAGAAGAAGAAGATAAGAAGAAGCGTATGAACAAAGAAGAAGATAAGAAGAAGAATAAGAACAATAACAAGAACAAGAAGAAGAACAAGAAAGCAAGAAGAACAAGAATAAAAAGAATAAGTGTATGGACAACGAAGAATAAGAAGAAGAAGAAGAAGAAGAATAAGATGAATAGGAAGGCGAGAAAGAAAACAATAACAAAACAAAAGGTCAAGATACATGAGATGAGAGAAGAGAGAGAGATAGAGAGAGAGAGAGAGAGAGAGATATAGAGAGTGAGTGTGTATTGTGTGTGTTGTGTGTTGTATTGTGTGTGTGTATGTTGCGTGATCCTGAGAGGAGAGAGAGAGATAGAGAGAGAGAGAGGCAGAGAGAGAGAGAGAGAATGGAGAGGCAGCAGACAGATTGACTGACAGATCGTCCATACAGACAGAGGGACAGAGACAGACAGAGAGACGGACAGAAATGACGGGCATACACACACAGGTACGCACATGCACGCGCACTCCCGCGCATTCGCATAAATCCGCAAAACTCAAGATAAAAAATAGACTACAACATATCCTGGAAAATCTTAAAAAGAGCTGCATCATACAATAACATTTCAAAAAGATGTAATTTATGCCTACAGAAAATATATGATCCTATGCAAACCGTCAGGATGGTTTTGGGGCGCCTACTGCCGGTGTTATATGGCCTGATGTCACTGTTTGCACGTGCGGATTGGCTGCACGTATTGTTCGTTTTTTGGGGTTGTTTACAGTTCAGGGTGCGTTTGCTGACAACGATTTCCATTTGCAATTCCTCTACCGTCACAACAATGACTTGGCAAAGATTTAGAGAAAAATAGAAGCAAAGAACAGAACGAACGAAGAAAGAAAGAAAGACAGGAGGGGAGAAGGAAATAAAACAAACCAAACAAACAAACAAAAATTGGGAGGGAATCGAGGGGTTGTGAGGAAAGTTATTGGAATGAACATTCTGCCCGTTGGATTATAAATATAAAATTCTTCTCTTACAGCCAGTGGGAATCATCTTAGTTCATCCTGAGAACAGAACTAGTCATATCGCTGCTCAGAGGCGTTTCCGTCCGCTGATTCGGAGTCATCAGCAAGTACGGCTGATCGTGTGGGTCCTCACTCGGCGTACGCACGTACACACCAGACACAGACACACAGACACAGACACACACACAGACACACACACACACACACACACACACACAGAGAAACACACACACACACACCACACACACACACACACACAGAAACACACACACGCAAGCACGCACGCACGCACGCACGCACGCACGCACACACACACACACACACACACACACACACACACACACACACACAACACTCCCTCTCTCTCTCTCTCTCTCTCTCTCTCTCTCTCACACACACACACACACTCACTCCCCCTCTATCTCTCTCTTCCTCTCTCTCTCTCTCTCTCTCTTTCTCTCACACCACACACACAACACACACACACACACACACACACAACCACACACCCCACACACACAAACACCACACACACACACACACACACACACACACACACCACACACACCTTTCTCTCTCTCACACACCACACACACACACACACACACACACACACACACCGCATAGACGTACGTCAGACAAATAGAGGCAGGCAGTTAACTGTTAGATTAAAAAGTTCCCTCCCAATGAGAAGGACACCCGTGGGTTTTTTACCAATTAACAATACAGAGGGGAATGTTTTCAGACTATGCATGAAAATCGAATTCTGCGCTCTGTTGGCTCTATTTTGTTTCTTCCCTCTACATCCTAATGTCCCTATGTTGCCCGCATGGCCTTTTCATCCAGGGAATATGGTCCATTAAAAACGTGTTCGTAGCAGCATTGACAACCAGTAACCCAATGTATTAAGCATCCGGAGGTACAAATGAATACAAAGATCTGAACACTGGGGGGGGGGGGGGGGGTGGGGGGGGGGGTGGGGGGGGGGGGGGGGGGGGGAGGGGGGGTGGGGGGGGGGGGGGGGGAAGCTGGTAAAATGAACCGAGAGCGAACAAAAGAGCATGAAAACGGGAAGGAGAAGAAGGACTAGATTGCGTGCGAAGAAGAGAGAGAGAGAAGAAGAAGAAGGAAAGAGGAGAGAGAGAGAGAGAAGAGAGAGAGAGAGAGAGAGAGAGGAGATGAGAGAGAGAGGAGAGAGAGGGATCCTATGGAATTCTGAAGAGCGAAAAAAAGCCAGCGATGAAGAAGAACGAGAATTACGACGACGACGACGACGACGACGACGAGAAAGAAGAAGAAGAAGAAGAAGAAGTGGAAGAGAAGAAACAAGAAAGAAGAAGAAGAAGTTTTCTGAACTTATTTGATAGAGAATTGAC
>JADBJO010006657.1:107500-110000 GCA_016801955.1 Conus betulinus | reverse complement strand
CAGCACTATAAGTGAGCATTGGTTCTATTTATGTAGCAAACATTTGCAAACAAGCAAAACAAAACAAAACAAAACAAAACAAAAACAAAACAAAACGAAAAAAAACGCTATAGAAGTTAGCTTTCGCTCCGACCTAGGATTTCCATGACACTCTTTTTCAACTTTCCTACATGACTCTTTCCGAGCATTTGTTAAACCTAGTACTGTTGTAAATGTCATTCCTATATACTTTGGAGCAAATTGCTATTTCTGTACTGCTATACAACACTATACAACCAGACTGCTCACACAGATGACCACCGTTACGGAAAACTATATTTTGTTCAAGATTAACGTCAGTTGTAATCAGTTAGCCTCTTCCTTTAATGCATTTAGCTGATTTTCCAAAAAAGCAAGGCTGTGCTGGGTGAGATAATGAAACATCTGCAAACAGTATTCGAAAAAATATCAATGTTTTCTGGTACAATGTGCATTCCGTGCTTTATTTTCTGAATAATTCCACTGATGATATGTTGATCAAGAGGAAAAACATTTGAGGGCTCAAAAGATCTAACGACCCTGTTTTACGCCACGCGGACAACAGAAAAATGCTGTGCATGTACTCGTATCTCGAACACATACTAAAACTGAGTCATAAATACTTCGCAAGCGTCATACAAAACTGCCATTCGCACACGTGTTACGTAAAATATTCCATAATAAAATGTTACAATTGACAGAAGAGAGATGGGGGGGGGGGGGGGGGGGGGGGGGGGGGGGGGGGGGGGGGGGGGGGGGGGGGGGGGGGGGGGGGGGGGGGGGGGGGGGGAGGGGGGGGGGGGGGGGGGGACAGAGGATGCAGAAAAATAAAGAAATGAAATATATACGGAGTCAGGAATGAGATGATTGGAATAAGGAAATACTAAAGAGCAAACAATGAAGATGAAATGCCAGCGATGAACTAAACGAAATGAAAGGAAAGGACAACAACAACAACGACGGCAGCAACGTCAACGAAGGCAGAAGGCGACGACTATGATGACCAAGAAGAAGAAGAAGAAGAAGAAGAAAAAGAAGAAGAAGAAGAAAAAAGAAGAAGAAGTTTTCAGAACTTATTTTGACATGTTCTAAAATATATGTTTCGTAACAATTTGGGTTTGAGACTTGAAGAAAACTGTTTCCGTCACAGGGAAATAAAGTTGACATTTTATTATTTCACGTCCATGAATAGACCATGAACTCAAAGTTGTGAAATACATTTTCCTGTAATGATTGATTCTTGCCTTGGAACAACGAGGAAAGGAAGGAACAGAAGAGCAACAGAAAAAAGGAAAGAAACACAAACAGTGACTGAAAGAAAGAACGAAAAAAAAAAAAACCACACTAACAAAAATACAAAGCAGTGAAAGACAAAATGCAAGGGTAGTGAAAAAATGGGTGTTGCATGACCACTGAATCCTGTGAACATCATTGGTAAAAAACATTTCGGAACTTTTCAAAGGCATGGGGAACATGCAGAAGCCACAACAGAACTGCAGTTAAACAAAACAAAACAAAACAAAACAAACAACAAATAAATAAATAAAAAAAAGAAAAGAAAGAAATAAACAAAACAAAACAAAACAAACAAACAAACAAAAGAACAAAAACATTGCAAAAAAAGCCCCTCAAACGAACAAAAGACCGAAGCACAGAACGAACAGAAGAAAGAAAGAAATTAAGGAAGAAAGAAAGAAATTGCTAAAATTTGAAAGTTGTGTTTATAACAGAATCTGTGGAGAAAATCTGAAATATGTAAATACTTGTCCTCGTCACATTTCCAAGATAGTAACAAAACTCAAGTTGAATGCATGGAATACAAAAGATTCTTGCCACGTTCTTTGTACTTGTGGTAAGCCTATTTCAGTGCATCATCTGTTGATGGAATGTTCGTCTTAACTCCAATCTATAAAGAAAATTATATTGACATCAAAGTCCAAGATATCAGTCAAATATTGTCCAGCCCTTCTATCATAAAAATTGCTACTATTATCGCACAATCTAAAATTGCCAAGTTGCTTTGATGCGGGTGTTTTTTTTTTTTTTTTTTTTTTTTTGTTAAGCATAGTTAGATAATAATGACGTTGTTAGATTGTTTTTCGTCTAATACCATCAATGGTGAATAGACGTTAAATAAACCACTGAACTGAACTGAACTGAACTGAACAGGAAGAAAGAAAAACAAAATAAGTCAAACAGATAGAATGCAACATTAGGAAAGGTCGAAAGCACAAGAGGAGGGAAACAAAAGACATTAACATACACATGTGCAAAATAGAGGAGAAAAAGAACACATTCACAAACAAAGACAGAACAGAACAGAGGGGGAAGGAGTGAATGAATGTAAAAAGGGAAGCCAAATCTATCTAAAGAAAGAGGAAAAGATACAACGAAAACAGATTGACATGGAGAAGAAGAACCGCAGGGAGAAAGAAAGAAATAACAAGAAATGAAACCAAGAAAATGAACAGACTGGGGGAAA
>JADBJO010006657.1:102500-105000 GCA_016801955.1 Conus betulinus | reverse complement strand
TAACTAACTGACAAACTCGCACACACACACACACACACACAACACACACACACACACACACACACACACACACACACACACACACACACACACACACACACACACACACACAAACAAAACAAAAAAACAAAACAAAACAAAAATCCACCAAGGAAAGAAATACAGAGACACATATCCACAAAGAGAAAAATACAAATGATACGTGAAGAAGAGGAACTAAGTCACTGAACAGAGAGAAAAATCAGTTTACAGTAATAAATAATGAAAAATAAAAATGGAAGTGGAAACCAAAACAAGCAAACAAACAAGCAAACAAATAAGCAAACAAACAAACACATTCAAACAGATTAAATCAAAAGCAAGACAAACGAACAATGGAAATATTTAGAATATAAAGTAAGTGTCCAAAGAGACAAGAAAAAAGCGGAAACATTCACAAGAAATGAATCAAGAGAGAGATACGGATACGGATACGGATGATTTAATCTTTATAGGCCACAGCCCCTTATGATGGGGTGATTACACATTGACAAAAATGACATTGTAAATCATATTGATCAAAACGAAAACAACACATGCTCAAGAACAAACTGTGCTACGGAGTTTGAAGGCTTTGTATAGGTACAAGGCGATTTTTTAACAACATCCTCTTTAGTGCAGGCCATAAGTAAGATAAGTCTAAATACAGATGGTTGTCTGTAATATTTAGGCGGAATGAACTCATCTCTAAGACCACTCAAGGCAGTACACTGTAATACAAAATGAACTTCATCTTCATATGCATTTTTGCATAATGGACAGATGAGATCAGAGAGAGAGAGAGAGAGAGAGAGAGAGAGAGAGAGAGAGAGAGAGAGAGAGAGAGAGAGAGAGAGAGAGAGAGAGAGAGAGAGAGAGTATGGATGATATCAATTACAGAGGCAGAGAAGACAGTTTTAAGGCTAATGAGTGAAAACGGACCTGTGCACTCTGTTAATCTTTCTTCTTGGTCTTTTTCTTCTTGTTGTCTCTTGTGTTGCCCGCAACGGCCTTTCATCCAGGAAAGACGGTCATGCAAACTTGTTTAGTTAAGCAATGAAAACAAATTGATCACTTTATTCTTTCTTTCAACATACACGGAAATACAAAGAACTGTGATGTGAAATAATACATACATACATAAGTAGGAGGAAAAAAAAAAAAACAGGATAAAAAACGAAGCAATAAAGAATGAAGTTAAAAGGACACAGAACGGATGGAATGCGGGAGGAAGGGAAACGGATAAATGCAGGAAAAGATGAAGACAAAACAACGGTGAAGAATATGGTGAGAAAGGGAAAACAAAGGAAATGATATCGACGACAACAATAATGACGACGACGATGACGATGACATAACGAAAACGCCGACGACGACAATGACGACGACGACGACGAAGAAGAAGAAGAAGAAGAAGAAGAAGAAAGAAGAAGAAGAGGAGGAGAGGAGGAGGAGGAGGAGGAGGAGAGGGAGGAGGAGGAGGAGGAGGAGGAGGAGGAGGAGGAGAGGAGGGGGAGGAGGAGGAAGAGGGAGGGGGAGGAACAGCAGGAGAGTAGGAGGTGGAGGAGGAACAGGGCAAAGAGGAAGAGGAGGAGGAGGAGGAGGAGGAAGAGGAATAGAAAGAGACAGGAGGAAGAGGAGACGGAGTAGGAAGAAGAGGAGGAGGAGGGGGGAGAAAAAGAAGAAGAGGGAGAAACAGAGGGAAAAAAAATGAATGAGAATGAGACTATAAACCGAGGTTCCGTGTGTGAACGCACGCACCAACATTCGGAAGAGTAGGCCAGTTTGGCCGTTGGTATGGATGACACGTTACACATAGCATGCACCCTGAGTGAAATGGAAAGAATGAAGGAAGTAAGGAAAATGAGTGATCGATATTGAACGATACTGACTGGATGACACGGGAAACGACTGAATGAAGCGCCAGCTGGCAGCTCTTCAGTCGGCACTACCCAGGTAGGCAGCCCGTTGTGTAAACGAGTGTTGATTGTAAAGCGCTTAGAGCTTGGCGTCTATATATATTACCACCCGAGTTTGGAACTTCTGACTTTTCAATCGCAAACCCTGTCTTTGCAGTACATTTTTTTCAGTGTGAACACGCTTTCGTTAATGTAATATCTGAAACACACTGGGTCAGCATGGACCGCGCACTTTAATTTCAGTTGAAGAGAGAAGCAACACTGAATAAGTGAAAAGGAAAAGCACCAGTTGTTTTGCAGTCACGAAATTCAGCCATTTGGTTTATTTTGGTGCCTGATAGCAACGGTCCAAAAAACAACAACATGGAAAGTCATTAAGTCATTTAAGCAAAATTCAAAACAAGAAAAAAAAAAAGAGATTCAGGCACATGTTATATTTTGTCACAAAAGATTCTACCTCAGGGCTTAGCAGAAGTCTAAAGAATGAATGGCAGAAGATTTTATGTCCAGCACCCTGATGCGTCAACTCTCTGATAATTCTCTCTCTCTCTCTCTCTCTCTCT
>JADBJO010006657.1:80000-90000 GCA_016801955.1 Conus betulinus | reverse complement strand
AAAAGGCAGAGGAGTCGAGTTACCACTTTCCTACGGTCACTGAGGAGAAACAATCAGGTTTCGAAATACCGGTATCTGACCAGAGTTATATGTTAGTGAGTTTCTCACCATTGGAGAATGTCTCCTTTTGGAGACTGTAAGCTTGCTGAAGGCTCATTTTGAGATGCATTTATTATTCCCCGTTCATCCACTCAAGCACATACTGTTAGTTAGGCAGAATTATCTACCAATGCAAATATGAATGCTTATCTCCCCCTATTTCCTCAATCTAAGACATATAAGAGCAAACTTTGTTTATAATTGAATATATATATATATATATATATATATATATATATATATATATGTGTGTGTGTGTGTGTGTGTGTGTGTGTGTGTGTGTGTCCCCTACATTTTATACTGTTTGTATTTTTTTGTTGTTGTTGTTTTTTTTTTCAGCAATTTTTATCCTCTCCACTTTCGTTTTGTTCTATTTATTTACTACCTTTCGCTGGCTGCTTTGGGGGTGCTGTTGGATTCTTTTTTGGAAAACTTGGTGGTGAGAACACCACAGAATTACGGACTGTGGTGTGTCTCTCTATTTGACGCTGATAGCATACAAAAGCACTGACACAATCAGCCGTGTCTCCCTGATGAGTCCGATCCAGGGGACGAAAGGCCTAGGAGCAGGCAATACAAATAGAGAAGCCTTCGAGAGGGATTGCGATGGCTCACTCATGCAGCTTGTGAAGAGTGTTTCGTTTATAATAATATATTTTCCCATTTTCCCATTTTCTTTTAATTTCAAATCTTTGCCAAGTCATTACTATAATGACAGAAGAATTGTTAACCTGCGCTTGTTTTCCCGCACTACTTAATTGTTCAGCATTTTATATATATATATATATATATATATATATATATATATTTTTTTTTTTTTTTTTTGAGAGAGAGAGAGAGAGAGAGAGAGAGAGAGAGAGAGAGAGAGAGGTGGAAGCAAAGGAGCAAATGGGGATTAAAAAATAATTTAGAAATGTGTTAAGTTTCAGTTCCAGTTTCATCAAGGATGCGTCACTGCGTGCGGACTAGTCCATATACGCTACACCACATCCACTAAGACCACACTACGCATGATTTTAAGCTGATGGATAAATGAATTAACAACAACTAAGATGAGAGAACTGAACACAAAACAACAAAAATCAAAACAAAACAAAACAAACGACGAAAAGAAATATAATACAGAAACAGAAAGAAAGACATGAAAAATAAAGTAAAGAAACGAAGAAGAAAAGGAACGGGACTAAAATAAAAGAGTTAAAAAGAAATTGATGAAATAAGAAAAGAAACAGAATAGGAAAACAAAAGAAATAAAAGAATTCAAACATATGAAATCAAAAGCAAGACGAAAGAGAATTTTAAGGTCAATGAAAAACATTTAGAAACCTTGGTAAATGTCCAAAGAGACAAAGAAAAAACAAAAAAAAGAAGAAAAAAACCTGAAGGTTTACGGGAAATCAATTAATACACGAGGAAGCTATCAAAAAAGAATCGAGGGGTTTCAAGAAACATGGATCGAAAACAACAATGAGGAAAATCAGACAGAGAGAGAGAGAGAGAGAGAGAGGAGGAGAGAGAGAGAGAGAGAGAGAGAGAGAGAGAGAGAGAGAGAGAGACAGACAGACAGACACAGAGAGGAAGGGAGGGAGGGTGGGCCTGGAGGAGAGAGAGAATCTATGAATTTCATCAATTAAAGACACGGAGAAGACAGTCTTAAGCGCAGCCTAATACGTGAAAACGGAGCTGTGCACTCTGTTAATCTTTCTTCTTGGTCTTTTTTGTTCTTGTTGTGTCTGTGTTGCCTGCAGCGGCCTTTCATCCAGGAGAGATGGTCATGCAAACTTGTTCGGCTGAGCAATGAAAAACAATTGATCTCTTTAATTCTTTCTTTTAACAGACAAGAAAAATGTAAAGAAATGCATATAAAGTAAAAACACACACACACACAAAGAGGAAAAAACGGAAAAGGAAACAATAAAGGGTGAATTAAGAGCATAAAGAACAAATGGAAAAGAGGATGCTGTATGTGTGTGTGTGTGTGTGTGTGTGTGTGTGTGTGTGTGTGTGTGTGTGTGTGTGTGTGTGTTCAGTAACAGATGAATACAAAACAGGGATGAAATAAAGGTAATGATAAAGGAGAGAAAGATAATGACAATGACGAAACGATAACGACGACAACGATGACAATGAGACAACGAAGATGACGACAACGAAGAAGAAGACGACGACGACGACGACGACGACGACGACGAAGAAGAAGATAAGAAACAGAAAGACATAGAAGAAGGAGGAGGGGGGAACGAGGAGGAAGAAGATGAAGACGAAGAGGGGGAACGGGGGAGGGAAGAGGATATGGAGTAGGAGTAAGAGGACTAGGAGGGGAGGAGGAGGAGGAGGAGGAAGGGGAGGATTAGAGGAGGTAGAGGAGAAAAAGAAGAAGAGGAGGAGAGACAGAGAGTGAAAGGGAATTGATGGGGAAGGGAGGCAAAGATGAAAACGGACAATAGTTTTATTTTGAATCATTTAGTATATTTTTCTCAAAGGAACAGTTAGTGATGGGTTACTGCCGAACGTTTTTTACTGTTAAGAATATGATTATCTTTCGCAGTTCCATGTTCCAGAACGAAGTAAAAAACAAACAACGTTTGATATTCTGAGGTTTAAACATAAATTCTGTCTTGACCGTCACGTTTCAATGTGAACACAGTATAATTAACGTAATATCTTAAACGCACTGGGCCAGCATGTATGCAAAATCCGGACAGTGCGATGTACAAATAGCAGCTATAATTAAATAGGTATGCCCGTCGCATTCAAGAAGGATTTTCCTAATTTTGTATTCATGAGGGGTCATTCATTCCTGGGCAACCATTGAAGATAAGAAAGATCTGACCACAGACTTTACTGTCAGTGTCGGGGAAGGTACCAACATTGTTTGTAGTCACAAAACACAGCCATTCACTTTATGTTGGTGCACACCAGAATTATCCAAACCATAGCAATGTCTTTTCCTTGGACTGTACATGACAAAATCGCGAACGAGAAAGGTCACTGGTCTACGTTCACTGTCAGTTCATCCCAGGTAAAACTGGATCAGTCCGTGGAGAGCGTGCAGCCGCCGTAGAGCACGTGCTTTGCGTCTCTGCATGCTTCGTGCTGCCAACACGTCGTCCTTTTCGAAGGCTGGCCAGTTTAACATATTCCTCCGATGATGTCTCTTTCATCTTGCTACGTATCAAATTAAACAATCGTCCTCCGCGCACGGATCGCAGGAATGCTCCAGAACCACATCATCTGGTTCACATGAACAGAGAGAGAGAGAGAGAGGGAGGAGGGGGGGGGGGGGGGGGGGTAGGGGACAGAGATTTTCTCTCTCCGTCTGTCTCGCTATCACAACCTCTGGATCTCTTTCTGTGTTCCTGTCTATCCATTGATCTGCTCTGTGTCCTTGTCTCTGCCTGTCAGTCTGTCTGTGTCTGTCTGTCTGTCTGTCTGTCTGTCTGTCTCTCTCTCTCTCTCTCTCTCTCTCTCTCTCTCTCTCTCTCTCTGTATCCCAACAAACAAGCATGTGACAAAGAAAGAAACAGAAACTCAAAGAAGAAAAGAAAAAAGAGAGAGAGAAATAAAGGAAACACACACGACAGCGAAAGTAAGATTGAAAAACAAAAAGGAACCAAGATGAAAGGAAACATAAATAATGGTAATGGAAAGAGGGAAAGGAACACAGAGAGAGAGAGAGAGAGAGAGAGAGAGAGAGAGAGAGAGATCCAAACTCAGTGAATATATAGGCTGTGTACCGGTAGAGATTAGTTTGGAATACACCATTCTTGATGCCAAAGGTGAAACTTTCGCAACAGCTCACGATACTCTCAAATCGATACCCTTTCATCGCAAAACGCTGTATCTTGGAATTTGAAACCTGACCCCCCACTAGAATGACACGAACGCTGCCATGTTTATGCACAAATAGACAAATAATTGCTTCGGAGAATTCGCCCGGATTTTCTCAAACGCGACAGCAAAGATGGGGTCGCCTGCATACAGATGTGCTTTCTTATTCACGTACATTGACCACTGGCGCTTTTATCCAGCGTTCCCATATACCGCTTCAAGTGTTTTAAGGTGATAGTCACAGCCACATGAGAAGAATGTTGCGTAGCACACTCAGTAGTAAGTGCTCTTGACAATATGTCACTATTTTCTTGCCGCGTGTCTCCTTGGTAACTGTACATTAGGGCAAACCCTTCGCTTCAACTCCTATTAAGAGAAGATTTTTAAAAAGTTTGTCATGACATGAAAAATTTCGCGCAAAAAAAAGCTGAGTAAACATAAATTTAGCATGACGAATGAAAGGGCTGTTTGAAGAGCAGCTACTGACTTTAATGGCAAATGGGGGAAGATTACTCGGCAACCAAGCAAACGAGAGAGAGAGAGAGAGAGAGAGAGAGAGAGAGAGAGAGTGAGTCTGCTTCCTGAAACTTACCAGGCAATTGATGTTCAGACTGCACGACCGACTACGTGTCAATAAAATCTGCAACTTGGTAAACGCGATGCTAACAATTCTTCAAATGCTCACACAAACTGACACAAGCAGACAGACAGGCAAACACACACACACACACACACACACACACACACACACACACACACACACACACACATATATATATATATATATATATATACATACATACATACATACATACATACATACACACACATACATATATATATATATATATATATATATATATATTGGTATTGCTAACCAAACAATTTAAGAAAAGTGCTCAACCGAATTGGGAGCGGCATCTGTTAAAAGTTGGATTAAAAGATAAGTATAAAATCAACAGCTCTGTTTCTTGCTGGTGCAGTCGTCAGGATATCCTAACGACTGCACCAGCAAGAAATAGCGATTTTATGCTTACCTCTTAATCCAACTTTTAACAAAGATACACACACACACACACACACACACACACACACACACACACACACACACACACACACACACACATATGTGGATCTGCCTTCGAGAGGGATTGGGGTGGTTCCCTCATGCAGCTAGTGAAGGGTTTTTCATTTTTATGATATACATCCCCCCTCCCCACCCTCCCTTTTTTAATTTGAAATTTCTCATCTTTGCCAAGCCATTACTATAATGATGGAAGAATTGTTATACACTTGTTTTCCCCCACTACTTAATTGTTCAGCATTATATTGTTTGGTCAATTAGTGGGCGATTGATCTCTTAAGAGATCCAAGTAAAGGTTACTCTACACAATTCTTAGCCGCTGACAATGCTTGGGTTATTGAACAGCAGAGCTGACCACTCAAACTGTGCCATATTCTTTTTTTTTTTTTTTTTTTATCTCCCTTGCATCCTTAAATAGATCCTCAAGCATACGCTCAAAGATTGTCCCCTACATTTTATATTGTTTGCATGATTTTTTTTAATTTTTCAGCAACGTTTTTTTACCTCTCTCTTTCTACACTTTCGTTTTATTTCATTCTACTATCTTTCGATGGCTGCTTTGGGGGTGCTGTTGGATTCTTCTTTGAACCCTTGGTGGTGAGAACACCACAGAATTACGGACTGTGGTGTGTATCTATTTGACGCCAAGAGCACAGACACAGTCAGCCTGTGTCTCACTGATGAGTTTCTGATCCAGCGGACGAAAGGTCTAGGAGCAGGCGATACATATAAATCTGCCTCCGAGAGGGATTGCGATGGTTCTCTCATGCAGCTAGTGAAGGGTTTTTCATATTTGATATACATACATCCCCCCCCCACCCCCCCCCCCCCCCCCCCCCCCCCCCCCCCCACCCCCCCCCCCCCTTTTTTTTTTTTTATTGAAATTTCAAATCTTTGCCAAGTCATTACTATAATGATGGAAGAATTGTTAACCTACACTTGTTTTCCCCCCACTACTTAATTGTTTAGCTATATATATATATCTATATCTATATGTATATATATATATATATATATATATATATATACCTACACTTGTTTTCCCCCACTACTTAATTGTTCAGATATATATATATATATATATATATATATATAGGCTATATACATACATACACCCCTCATACACTGGCACACATAGGTACATGGGCCCGTGCCCACACATCCATACACACGCATATACACACTCATGTGTCCAAACACCATACACACATACAACGCTAATGATGGCGTAGTCAGTGTAAGGTAGGTACCTACGACCTGACCAGAGCTTTGGGCTAATGCGGAGGTCGACCCTCAGCTAAGTCTTGTCCATTAGACTCTCTTCTTACATTCTCTCGTCTTAGTTGTTGATTCAATCCACCAGTTTTTAGTTGTGCTCAATCTGGTCTCAACGCGTAAAAGGAGTGTAAAGTATATCGGCTGGTCAGCACGCAGTAACACCTTAATGAATCTGTAACTGAAACTTGGGATGAAGATGAATAACATCCTGAAACTTGTATTTAACCAGTCAGTGTCACAAAGACCTGCTTCAGCAGCAGCTAGAAGGTCAGGTCGCAAGCATCGAGCAAAAAAAAAAAGTAGTTTCACCCTTTAGAGGAGAATCTCTCGTACAGATTCGCACTGGACTTTATTGGTTTCGCTAGATTGCCACGTTTCATCCTCCAAGTACTTTACTTTAGAAACAGTGCCGTGAGTTCTCTCTAGCTGAAGGGATCATGCACCGGACTGTTAAATCAAGATCAAATAATACACTTTGATAGGTTCTTTCTTGGGCAATATCTCAATTTTGCGCCAGGTTTTGTAGAAATCAGATGGGCAGTTTCTGCATGATCTCAAGATAAAGAACAACAACAACATCAACAGCAACAAGAACATCAACATAACGGTTAAACCAAAACACCACCACCACCACCACCACTACCACTGCCTCCTCCTGCATAACAGCAGCAGCAGAAAAAAAAAAAAAAACGCCTTGGCTGCAGATAGCCTCAGTGGCAGACCTAACGAGTGATAGCAGCCCATTACAACAATGTTACACCTGTTGGCTCTCTGTTTTTCTGCCTCTGTCTCCGTCTCTGACTCTGTCTCTGTTTCTGTCTTTGTATCTGTATGTCTCTCTCATTCGCGCGCGCGCGCGCGCGCGCGCACACATACATACACACACACACACACACACACACACGCACGCACGCACGCACGCACGCACGCACACACACACACACACACACACACACACACACACACACACACACACACACACACACCGGCACGGCCACATACACACACACTTATTCACTTACACACACACACACTCATTTACTCATGTAATATAATAACAGCAGCAGCAAAAACAAAGACAGCAACAACCTTGACACATATACATACACACTTTCTTCTCCCTATGTCTGTCTCCTTCTGCATCTTTGTAATTCCTTCTCTGCCCGTCTGTCCCCCCCCCCCCCCCCCCCCCCTCTCTCTCTCTCTCTCGTCTATCTGTCTGTCTATCTGTCTGTCTGTCTGTCTGTCTGTCTCTGTCTCTGTCTCTCTCTCTCTCTCTCTCTCTCTCTCTCTCTCTCTCTCTCTCTCGCTCTCTAGCTCGCTAGCTGGTTCATGCACGTGTGCTTGAGATCATGTACGAACTCCGACTTCGCTGGTGCACACACACACACACACACACACACACACACACACACACATGCATGTGCGCATACACATGCACCCACGCACGCGCTAAGGCACGCACTCACACACGCTCGGATCAGTATGATCAGATACCAGAGCGAAGCCCCAGTGTTGGGAAGGTGAACCAGCTCATGATCACATTCCTGCAGCACGGAAATGACTCCCCCCCCCCCCCCCCCCCACCCCCCCCCCCACCCCCGGACTCCCGCCACCTTCCTCCACCATTCCTCCATCTTATTACCCTCCCATCCCCCCCCCCCTCGTAAAATCCCCAGAATTTTTTGCACCCTTTCTTCCCTCATTTTGCCATAGTTCTCTTCGTTACACACGTGCAGCCTCTCTGTTCAGTAGCTATCCAGATGGGGTTATAGAGGTTCATACAATGGATTCTTCTGTCGCCTACGGCACTACTCATGCAATGTTGCGAAATTTCCCGTCAGAGGGCCGTACTACAGCCTTGCTTATTGTCGAGGTGGGACACGTTGAGAGAAGACTAATCCCCCCCCCCCCCCCCCCCCCCCCCCCCCCCCCCACCGGTCATCATCTAGGTGTTATTACTGAGGTACGTCTGCAAGCTGTAGTGGTTGCCCCTTGTATTAATCCAGGTGCTCAGAAAGTCCCTCTTCGTAACTTGAATATTCAGGTAATATTACTGAGATGTGTTCAGACAATCGTGCTTTTCCCTGTTTTAACGATCAAACGACGTTACTGAAGTATGCTGACCAAATCCTTCTTCGCTGTCATGTTCAGGTGCCATGATAGAGAGATATGCCGAGAGTGCTTTCTCCCTTATCTTTATTCAGATGACAGTGATTGGGCTGTGTTCGCCAAGTCTCTCTTCACCCCGTTCTTTAACGCTCAGAGAGTCCTCCGTTTCTTTTTCATCGTTCCTAATGTTCTTCATTTTCTATACTTACTGTCTATTGAATCTGTTTATTCCCCTTACTGAATGTTTAGAAATTCTTTTTTTTTTTTTTCCTTCCGCAAGTATTCAGAGAGTCGTACTTTCCCTTTCTGTCATGTTCTTTATTCACACACACACAGCTTCAGATGGCAGGCTGGTACAGAATGCAGATACCCACAAGATGAATGTTGGAGAAGTAGAAGAAGTATGCCGACTAGAGAAGCATTGAAAAAAGCATGGGGAAACTAATTATAAAACTTACAGCCAGTTCCAATGTACAAGCAGTCCTCATTAAATGCTTGTCTGTGCGCTGAACCGTGTTTGCACGGATGATGTCTGTATGAAAAGAGCTGCGGTTTTTCCTTGTCTATGAGTAAACCCCAGCTATGGACTGTTGCGATGCCACCGGCGACTCCCTGACCAGGTCACCCCACGTTCCAGTTCTCTCTAAAAAGCCTGGTGAAGGACAGGCCTAGCCACTTCCTGATGTTGTGTGCTCTCTCACCTCTTCCTCTGTCCGACTCCACTCCACGCTCATGGCACTGCGTCGTTCTGCAGGAATGTCTTTGATGCCAGACCCGATAGTGAGACTGGTGCACGTCCGTACCATCAGAAACTGAAAATTTGTTCATTCTGTCTTTGTGTGTGTGTGTGTGTGTGTGTGTGTGTGTGTGTGTGTGTGTGTGTGTGTGTGTGTGAATGCCTGCATGCGTGTGCTTGCTTGTGTGTGCTTACTTGCGCTTGCGTGCGCGCGCGCGCGCGCGCGCGCGCGCGCGTGTGTGTGTGTGTGTGTGTGTGTGTGCGCGAGCGCGAGCGCCCGCGCGTGTGCGTGTGTGCCCATACGTGTGTGCATACGTCCGTGCGTGTGTATGCGCTTTATGTGTGTATGTGTGGGCTTTTAAATGTATGTTTATTTTTCAAAACAGAGTTGGCAAATTTCTGCACTCTGATTATCACGGAGTATTCTGCGTGCAGTTAGTGTGCTCACACCAAGTACGTCAATTTCAGGATTAAAAAGAAAAAAAAAAAAAGAAAGAAAGAAAAGAAAAACGCAAGAAGGAACAGAAAATGGAATCGATGGCGCATTTAATTACAGAAAAGAAAAAAACCAAACAACAAAGAACCAAATGAAACCCCCCAAAATGCAAGAAACGTTTTAAGCTCTTTTTCCAGCGCTGTGGACTCTCGTTTTCTTCGTTCGTTGATGAATCAATGAATGCTATTTAAAAGCATTGGATTCTCTAGTACGTTTCCTTTTACTCCCGGGGGCGACCGCATTGATCGGGTGCATCTTAGTTCTTTTCTTTCAGACTCTCTCTCTCTCTCTCTCTTCTCTCTCTCTCTCTCTCTCTCTCTCTCCTCTCTCTCTCTCTCTCTCTCTCTCTCTCTCTCTCTCTCTC
>JADBJO010006657.1:67500-72500 GCA_016801955.1 Conus betulinus | reverse complement strand
AAATAAAGGACAGGTTTGGGGAATAAAGAAAATAGAATTTGTAAGTATGAAAACTCTTCTCTAGCAGTATGAAAGAACTATTGCAATCCCCTTCAAAGGCAAAACCGTTCTCTAGCAGTATAAAGAAACCATTGCAATTACTCTCTAAGCAATATGAAAAAACCATTGCAATTTCTCTCTAAGACAAATCAACTTTATCGCTTGCTCTAAGACAAATCAACTTTATCGCCTGCATGTAGACCTTTCAACTTTTGGATCGGACTCATCCGGGAAACACGGGTGAGTGAGTCTGTGCTCTTGGCGTCAAATAGTGACACACCACAGTGTGTAATTCTGTGGTGTTCTCGCCACCAATGGTTCAAAAAAAAGAATCCAACAGCACCCCCCAAAACAGCCAGCGAAAGTAGTAGAATACAAACAAAACGAAAGTGTGAGAGAAAAAAAAGTTGCTGAAAAACTAAAAACATTATGCAGACAGTATAAAATGTAGGGGACAACCTTTGACCCTATGCTTGAGGATCCATTCAAGGATGCAAGGGAGATCAAAAGATATGGAACAGTCTGAGTGGTCAGCTCTGCTGTTCAATAACCCAAGCATTGTCAGCGGTAAGAATTGTGCAGAACAACCTTTACTTGGATCTCCTAAGAGATGCAATCACCCACTGATTGACCAAACAATATAATGCTGAAATTAGGTAGTGGGGGAAACATTTTTAACATTGTTTCAATTTTTCTTTTTTCTTTTTTTTCTTCTTCTTTTTCTTTTCTTCTTTTTTTTTCTTCTTCGGTCACTTTTGTGTACTAAGATGGTGCGATGCGATTCTTTTGATTCTGATGTCCCTTAGGTGCATGCTCATTCAGGAATCTGAAGAGAATTATCGTGCCAAGTATGGAATACAATGTTATGATTGCATGTATCATAAACGCAACATTAAATAGCAGCAGCTAGAGACATGAAAACAGAGGTCTGATGAATGTGTGTAAGATGTATGCAGTATGCATATGTATTCCTCCTTTTTTGCACTTTAGCTGATTTAGATTTCCATGCACAAACAGTTATATAATAATCACTAATCGTCAGGTTTGCAACATTACACATCTTTTCTTGTGTAAGGTCATTGTGCAAATATAACCAATAATGGCAGCAGATGTGCCCGTCACCTTAGCTGGAGTTGGCACGAATTGATTCTGGCAATGTAAGGGGGAGGGGGGAGTGTGTGTTCTCAAACATGATGTTTAAGTATGTTAATGTCATTGTCCACAAGTAAGCTGTCGTCGTTTTTTTGTTTTTTTTTTTTTGCTGTTGTTTTGTTGTTTTTTTTTTTTTCTATAAACTTGGCAATTTTATAATACGCAAGAAATTGACAAACCTCTAAAAATCGAGAGCAAACTGATGGTATAAAGTCGAGGATCTGTTGTCGGTGTTTTCTATCTGTCCATACTTCTTCTGTTCATCTTCGTGGTAACTATTGCGCGGTATGACGAACATAGACTACAAAGCCAGTTTCTCTAGGCCTGGTGAATCTTTCATGATGACGGACACATTCACAAGTGTTATTTTGTCATCCCTCATAAAAGAGCCTAATTGTGTGCCAGTGACAAGAACGAAATGGAAATGGGTAGGGTCATTCATAAAACGATTATCATTGGTCAGTTTGTTTCCAATAACCAGTTTGCTAACTTCTGGAACATGTCAAATGATCATTTTTTGCTGGCAGTTGAGCAGCTGTCCTGCTCTGAAAGTAAAGCCTCGTTTCTCAAAATTTTCAAAGAAACAAATTCATATATGACATATTCAAAAAAAAGGTTACTCAAAAAATAACAGAATATATTAGCAGCGCAAGGGATATCAGAAACCCAATAGAGTATCAGATGAAAAGGACTGACACTCACACACAGCAATACTAACATTTACGGGAAGAAAAGGGAGATGACAGTGTCGGGCTGGAAGGAAAAAGAATAGAAATGAATAGCGCGCACATAGTCACACAAGAATGTACTCCACAAAACAAAGCAGAACAAAACAAACAAAAACAAAAACAAAAAAACTCAATTACCGCAGGTTCGCGCGCACACCATCAGTACTCTGAGCCCACACAAAAAAGAAACAGCCTATGTTCCAAACGCACCACGGGCAGAGAGAGAGAGAGAGAGAGAGAGAGAGAGAGAGAGAGAGAGAGAGAGAGAGAGAGAGAGAGAGAATGATCCTGTACGTTTTAAATGGTAAAGGTACGGGCTTAGCCAGCCATTTGCCGTCACTCTTCTACGAAGCTAATACTAAATGATAAACGTATGCATCAAAACATGCTGATGAGAGAGAGAGAGAGAGAGAGAGAGAGAGAGAGAGAGAGAGATAGAGAGAGAGAGAGAGAGAGAGAACTAGCACGAGAGAAAGAGCGTGAGATTGAGAAAGAGAGGGGAGAGAGAAGATAGAGAGCGAGAGAGAGAGAGAGAGAGAGAGATAGAGAGAGAGAGAGAGAGAGAGAGGAGTTTTTCGTGTGTGTGTGTGTGTGTTTGTGTGTGTTGTGTGTGTGTTGTGTGTGTGTGTACATGCCATATTTCCCTCACTGATTTCCTGTAGACAATGGGTGACCTTTTTCTCTGCTGGAAGCATCGGTGCTTCCTTTGTCCTCCGGTAAAGCAAAGAGTGCTGCATGTCAAGCATTGAGTTTTCTGTCACTGGTCTCACAGGCGCAGAAAAACGTTGTCACAGAATCATGAGAGAGAGAGAGAGAGAGAGAGAGAGAGAGAGAGAGAGAGAGAGAGAGAGAGACAGAGAGAGACAGGAGACAGAGACACAGAGGGAGAGAGACAGAGACACAGAGAGAGAGAGAGAGAGAGAGAGAGGAGAGAGAGAGAGAGAGAGAGAGAGAGAGAGAGAGACCAAGACACAGGCACGCACACAAACACATTTGCGGTAAAAAAGCTGTCAGATTTCCCTCCCCTCTCTGTACCTGCTTTTTTTTTTCCCCCCAAACATCTCTCTCTGCTCTCTCTCTCTCTCTCTCTCTCTCTCTCTCTCTCTCCTCTCTCTCTCTCTATCGTGTGTGTGTGTGTGTGTGTGTGTGTGTGTGTGTGTGTGTGTGTTGTGTGTGCGTGTGTGCGCGCGCGCGAGTGTGTGTGTGTGTTGTGTGTGTGTGTGTGTGTGTGTGTGTGGTGTGTGTGTGTGGTGTGTGAATGAGATACTGAAGGGGAGGGGGGTGGGGGGGGGGGGGGGGGAACTGCAGTTAACTGCATTAATTCAAGAGAAATCTGTCTTTCAATCACCAAGTCGCGCGCTGCACTTCCGATTACAGGAAGATATAAAATATACTCCCCAAACGACTTCTTTTACCGTTGGAGGACTTCCCATCCGAGTCTTTCTAATGCCACGGTGTCAGGGGAGGCGTGTAAAGATGTAGAAATCTCCCATTTCCAATTATTTTGAAGAGAGAGAGAGAGAGAGAGAGAGAGAGAGAGAGAGAGAGAGAGAGAGAGAGAGGAGAGAGAGAGAGAGAGACAGACAGAACAGACATAAGAGAGAGAGACAGAGAGAGACCGAGAGAGAGAGAGAGAGACCGAGAGAGAGAGAGAGAGAAGAGAGAGAGAGAAGAGAGAGACGAGAGAGAGAGAGAGAGAGAGAGAGAGAGAGAGAGAGAGAGAGAGAGAGAGAGAGAGAGAGAGAGAGACCGAGAGAGAGAGAGTCTGCTGTATAGAAAGATTTCTTTCATTCATATTTATGGCCTTCTAAAGCAACTGCAGCAAGTAAATATCACACACACACACACACACACCCACACACCCACCCCTTTTGGGGCATGGAGGACTTGAAACAAAATAAACAAATGTAAATGAAACACATCAAACATCAAAAAATTTTCCCGATAATTAACACACTGGATATGTTACACAACTTTACTAAGTTTTAAAAACTTCGCTAAGTTTAGCAACACTTTTTTTTTTTATTACCACAGAGCAAACGACAATAGTTAAATACGACTTTATACATGTAAATTGTTTTGGTATAAACTTATTTCTAATATCATCATATTTGGTGCATTTCATTACAAAATGAAATTCGTCGCCAAGGTCATTCTGGTCGCAGTCCCGACAAAATCGTTCATCATGAGGTATTCCAAATCGTCTGCCAGTTTCGATCATGAGTTTATGATTACCACAGCGGAACCGAATTAGAGGGTATATATAAAAACATCAGGCAACATTTCAATATATTTTTCACGGCAAAACTCTGTTTTAAAATTCCTATACAATACTGTGAACACACGAAAACTTTTGTGTCTCCCACACAAAGTCGAATCCTGTTTCGATAAGGATGTTCCGTATACACATCAACTACCTAGATGTAAAACCCTGGTTTCTGTATAAAATCATATAATACTTGATACATCTAGATGAATATTTGTTCGTTTGTGGTGAAAGTAAGGATGACCAGAATTTTATCATTCGTGCATATTCTTGAACTGAAACAGGATACATTCCTAGTTCTCCATATATTAGTTCTGTTTCGTTTTCATTATCAAGTATATTGTTTAATTCCTCTATGTTTTTAGTAAGTAAGTTTTCTTTAAACACCTCACCTCTAGATGGGTCCCACTTCTTAATATTTGCATAAAAACAAAGGTCTTCCTGTTTCAGGGACATCTAACATTTCTATTATTTTCACTGAAAATTGAACTTTGAGTGAAAGCATTATTTGACGTTCTCCGCGAAATGCTGAGAGATAAAGAATTGGACTGTGAACATCTGAAAGCATGGCGTCAAAGAAATCAACACTAAAGTCAGCAATATGTGTGAACACATAAGATGAACCCAACATATAATCAATCACAGTACATCCACTACTAGTGCATCGACCAATACCTGCGTCTCTGCCAACTCTCCCAATAAATATAAACAAATTTTGTGATTTACACACACACACACACACACACACACACACACACACACACACACACACACACACACACACACACACATCCCTCCCCCCCCCCCCCCCCCCC